>VZRQ01006643.1:1016560-1081845 GCA_013397975.1 Machaerirhynchus nigripectus
GCTCTGTATTGGTGTTTCTTCTGCTTTGTGTGACCCATTGGTGGTCACACCACTAATGATTAAATCTCTTGGGTGATCTGACATCTGTTTTTATGACTCATACTTGCTTTGGGCTTGTGTGTCCATTTCTCACTGTAGCATCAGAGTACTTCATGTCAGCTGTCATAATTCGAGCATGTTGTACTTCCTGCTGAAACACACCAGCTCCCTCTGCAAGATTCTGGAGTGATGCAGGAACCTGTTTGTTGCTTTGCTAAAAGTCCCTTCCATGTGTAAGATATAAGCAGTTTATTTGCACCTTTGCTGTTTATGTTACGTGAAGGCTTGGCACCCACTGGATAGGGTAGAAGAGCTGACATATGTTCACATGCAGCACTGACTTTTTTATTGTTTTACGTACTAATGCTGATAGTGAAGCTTGGCAAGAAAATGTGCTGCTTCCTTCTCAATGCACTGGAGTTTGAGATAAAGGAAAAGTCAGTCTTACTAAGTGACATTCAGTCTTTGCTCTTCTTCCTGACTTCTGCTGGGAATATTTTGAATTTTCCCTGTTAAAATATTCCTTATTCCTGCAGTCCCTCTCTGTTATGTGAAGCAATTCTCCTTTTATTCTAAGCATGTGGTGAGGCCCTTACTCAAACTGTTTTTAAAACTGGCTTATTTCTCCAATTAGTTTGATCCTAAGAGGTAACAAATAGCAGCTGTAGCATAGGATTTTGCCCAAGTCTAGTCATTTCGTTGTTGCTGTTTTTCCTCCTCCTTGCTATAGACTTCCACTTGTTCTCTTGCACAGAAAGAATTGTCTCTTGTGTCTCTGGCAGCACTTTCCAGAGTCTGCCATATTTCTCCACTGTGTTTTTTTTAGGAAAGGTGAGAATCTGAAGCTCGTTTGAGTATCTTCATTGAGAACCTGCGAAGGTGAAGTTTACCAACAGATGAACTGTGACAGTGTGAGCAGGAGCACGCAGGAATTTTCCTGCTTTGCCCAGTACTGGGTGCTCCTCTCTTTGCAAGGGAGCAGTGGGACCTGAAGGACAGTCTGTAGCTTCTGACTGCAGGAAAAGAAATGGTTTGGGAGAAGCTAGAGGAGCCCTGCTCCAAAGTGGGAGCATCTGTCAGTCAGCAGCTGAACTGAGCTTGGTTTTGGAAGGGTCACTGGTGAGAGTCTGAGAAATCGTATTGGGGCTGTATAATCTTGTCTGGTCTCAAGAGGCGAAAAGCTTGGCTTTCTCGGGATTACCTTTACACAGGAATGGTTTTCATAATGAAGCAAGTTTCAGAAGTTTCCTTCTTGCCCCTGCTTCCCACTATGCTTCATGACTAGACAATTACAGCTGTTTATCTGGCTGCAGTAAATTGGGTCATTGAACTGATTTGAGTTAAAAATAGGCATCTCAAACATCAGCAGCACTGATGCAACAGCAGAGCTGCAACCAGTGGCAGGGAGGATCATAAACTCCTTTTGCTGCTGGGGCCAGAGTATAACCTGTAAGTCATAACCACATCCTTGCTGTGTTACCTGGTCGCTGTATTCCTTGGTGACCGTCAAATAGTAGATTTGAAAGGAAAAGGATTGGAGCTTGATTGTGGTCAGCAGATCAAAAACTGCTGTCTCAAAACTAGCTGTACTCCTCTCAGATTAACTTGTATGGTTTTCAGCTCTAAATAATAATTTCCTGTCTGCTGAGTAGGCCCAGTCAAGAAGACTAATCAGTGTGCAAACATTGCCGCTAAAGAGTGCAGATACAGAGTCTGGTTGCCAGTGATGCATGAAATGAAACAGAATAGGTCTAGGCTTCCTAGACTGGCAGCAGAGCCAGCTCTCTAATGGCTGGGCTTGATCTTGCAAATTTGTTAACTGTGGAAAGTCTTCTACATGTCCTTACATCTCAATGATGCATTACTAAACACCCCCACAAAAAAAACCCAAAAAAACAACCCAGTAAATCCCACATCCCAAAAGAATACCCTTAAAAAACAGCCACATCACATTTACAGAAAGCTTTTCCTACCCTACTGTGGTATCATCTTAAAGGACAAATTTGGAGAGGGTGGATGGTGTTTCTTAAATGTACAGAAATGGCTGCAGGCAAGTCTAATCTGTTATCTCTTCATTTTGTGAAGCAAGATAGGGAATTGAAAGAATGTGTGAAGACCCCTCTAATTTTCACATATTAAACTGTTGTTTTATGTTGTGACTATGTCTTCAGGCTCCTGTCATGTGAATTTCTCTGGTACGGGCTGTGTTTCTATGTTATTCTCAGCCTGCACCGCCACAGAGCCAGGAATGCAGGTTGCACACAGCAGTGCTCTCTGGACTAGCTCCTGCAGACTTCCAAGTACCACAGAGGGAATGTGGTGCATCCTGACATATCCCTGTTTCTGATGCCTTGTTTTTTGATCCTCCTTTGTTTTACTTCTCCTCAACTTACTGAATATTTTCTTATACATATGAGGTACAGAGCTCTGTGTGATGAAACCCTGTCATGAGCACCTGTAAACTGTGTGGTTTTTACAGCCTGAATGAGAAGAGACACAGAGAAAACAAGTTTGAAGGGAGTTGTGTAGACCTAGCAGTAGAGTTTGGGTTAGCAAACTGTATGGATACTCTACTCTGTTCATTCTTCAGAATGTCCTAACAGTAATGTATTTGTGAGTTTTCAATTTCTAATGTGCTCAGAGAAATGGATTTTTTTCTCTTTATGTTCTTCCATGTCCCAGGACCTTTTTTGTTATTTTTAAAGTAAAGACATGGGAGGCAGAGTTTTTGGGAATTGCTGAGGGAGAGGTGAGCAAGGCTCAGGATGGAAACATGGTTGATGGGTGACCTTCTCCTGGCTGAGCTATAGAGCAGTGGTACTGGCCCAGCTGCATTCCAAAGTGTGCATACAGCTCTGGTGTGTGTGTGTTGCACACAACTGAAACATTTCAATGACTGGTTAGGCTTGAGATGTGAGAGGATTCTAAAATAAGGAGGCTTCTTTCAAGATAGTTACTAAGGAGAAATTCAGTCACCAGAAGCAACAAACAGCTCCTGGGAGTCTCAGAATGGAAGAACTGTCATTAACCTACTTGGAGCAAGGGGGTGTGTGCACATGCATGCCTTGTAATTTCATGGCTTCTGTTCTTGGAAGGGACTGATGGTGTGTTTCTTGGAACAGAAGTGTAAGATGAAATACTGCCTTTTGCTAATAGGGTTGGATGACCTGAAATATATCCACACATATGGAATATGTGGAACGGGAGGAGGGGACAGGGTGATTTCTGACGAGTCTTGTTGCCACTCTGAGCTGACTTTGCTTCTAACACTGGTCTTTGTTTTCATCACAGTACTGAGCAGAGATTTGTTAAGTAGTATGCTAAAATAAAATAATGGTTTCTAAGAACATTTAGACGAGCAAGAGATTCCCACCTCACTGCAGCTGCCTTGAATTTATTAAAAATCCAACATGTCAACCTTACTACTTGTGCCTTTCTCCTCAGCTCACCAATTCTGTTGCAAATGCTTTCCTAAAATACTTAGTGGAGCAGAAAGTAGAAGTCCCTGAGTAGCTGCTGTGATAAAATGGCAGTGCGTTTACTGTAATGACCTATTTGTTCTTTCCTTTAGGTACAATGGCCACAGTAGCCCAGAAGCACTTTTTGGAAGGGCAGACATATTCAGTGCCCCTGATCCAGCCAGACCTACGCAGGGAGGAGGCTGTGCAGCAGGTGGCAGATGCACTTCAGTATCTGCAAAAGGTATCAAGTGATATCTTCAACAGGTAAAGTGCTCTCTTGGGGGCTTGGGTGCTTAGCGTTTGGCATTGCAAAACAGAGTGCTGTGATTAGCTTGTAGCAGTGAAAAGGCATTGTGTTGGTAAGCAATGGAAGTTCAGAAAAGGGATGAAAAAGGACCAGATGCACTTCAATACGAGTTTATTAGATTCCAGTCTGTCAAAGTTAAGCATAATGAAATGGCTGCAGTTAGCCAGAGATTGTTGGTTATTAATTTTTTATTCGGTGGCAGACTTCCACAAATTGCATTACTGCTTCTGCTGCACTTACCCTCTATTCCTTCTTGCTCATGTATTAAAGGGGAGGTTTTGTTATTTAGAGTATCTTGAAGATGCGTCTTTTTGAGTCATTGTACTTGAAGTAGCAAAGTAGAAAATGTCTCTTTGTTCTGATCTCTGCAACATACAAACTGTTCTCTTTGGGATTCTGGTGTATTGCACTTCCCTTTTTGTATGTTGGAAGGGCTGAGTGCAGGAGACTGGGTTTCTTGCCACAGTATCATAATCCATCTAAGCCCATCTCTTCAAGGATTTGGTCCAGACTTGGTACCTCTTGCATATGATCATGTTTAGGATTGGATCTATAAGACTGCCTATATAGCAGATCAGAGAGATCCTTGTGTTTGCTTGCAAATGATGGTAGATAACGTGGTGCCTTTTTTCATCCTGTGCCATCTTTGACATCTCAGTGCTCTGAGATGGTGTGTAGTATCATTGGGAAGGAAACAGATCAGCATTTATCTTCTCATAGCCTAATTAGTAAAAGCACATGCTTTGGTTTCAGGAGGTCCCATGACTATCTAGTTTAATTTATTATGGTATGAGCAGGGTCATGACATTCTGTCTTTTTTTGAATTTTGGAGGGTTTTTTTAAGGGTAGATTGAAGTTCTTTGGTTTCTGATAGTGCTACTTTGAAGGGCAGCCTTTGGGTAAAGAGCAGTCACTAAGGCTGAGCTCAGGTTATTGAGGGAAATAAAGGCTTTCCACTGGAATAGTCTTTGTTAGGGCAATGGCTGTATGTGGGCTGGATTAGGTTGAACACAAGGTCTCCTTCATTTGTGCACTTCAGTGTAGGGGAACACTTCATGATCTAAGGCTGGAAGAAGGCCTTCTAGAGCTGCCATAAACATGTGGAAAGCAGCTCTCAAACTTGGGCCTGGTTGGCAGTGCTGTCTCTCTTTGTGGGGCAAATAAAGCTCTTGATAATAGAGGAGTTGCTCTTTCTCTGTCTCTATTTTTCCTCTCCTCACTGCTGTCTAACACAGTACCCTGTAATTTCCCTAGGGAGACAAGCCTGCTGCTTTGTATGCGAGTCACTCCCGAGTACTGAACAGTGACTGTGATGCTGTTCCCTCACTCTTTGGTGCACTCGTGACTTTTAATTACCAATTTTCTCCAACAACAGAGAAGGCTTCATTGGCTTCTTTGTTTGCTTTGCCTTTTCGCTGAGGTCAATTAATAGTGATTTCGTAATTATGCAGGCATCTGATTAGAAGTTCCATGACCTTGGTTTTTCCATGTCAGTCAAGGGGCAGAGCTTTCAAGGTGAGAACTTTGCCACTTAGTGAAGAGTGACCTTTTATCTTCCTGAGATAAGGCAGCCCTGTCTTCAATTTCCAGGAAGGAGCTGCCTTGTCTGGGGAGGCTGACTGTTCTGATCTGCAAAATAACAGCTTGCAGTGTTGATGGAGAGGAAACTTGTTCACTGTGGGAGACTTGGCTGAGTGTGTCAAACTCATTGCTTCAGTACTACAAAGATGCAGATGTTCTGAGGTTGTTCTGCGGGAACTGTTGGATTGGTACAGTGCTTTTGAGAGTGGCAAGCCAATCTGTACTTTGTTGAAGGTGGAGCGAAAGTCTCTTACTCGCTATGAAAAAGGAGTATTTCCACAACCAGATCTTTGTTTCCATTTTAGCTAATCAAAGTTTCTGCTCAGAGTTGTTGCTGACATGACAACTGAGTATGAATTCTTAAAATGAATGTGTCAAGATGACAAAAGAAAGATACCTTTCCATTTAGGGAATAAGAAAATACAAGGAGCTTTCCTCCTCTTCTCCCCTTTTTGGGCAATTTGGGAAATAACGCATGTGACAAGTCTCTGCCAGCCTCTCTTCTTTCCAATCATTCTCAAAGAAGCTTACTTGCTATTAACTGTTGCAAGATACTTGGTGAATGAAACACTGGAGAGTTCATTAGTTCATAGGCAGTCAAGGGATGTGCAGGTGCAAAACCACAGGTAAACTATGGCTGAGACCCAGAGCATCCCCACTCTGCCCAGCCTTTGAGAGCAGCCCTGGACTGCAGTCAGGAATCACTTAGAGCAGGACACATCAGCTCAGCATCCCTCTCCATCATATTCCTAACCCTCAGGAGCAGAGACCCAACTGACTTTTTTCACATGGGGAACATCAAAGCTCTTGGCTGCTGGGCAATGCAGGTTGATGTCTTAGGCCAGTGCTGTCCAGCAGTGCCTTCCTCTGAGGAAGTCCTGTCCTCTTGGTGCTAGTATCAGTGCTGTGAGGAGATCAAGAGGCTTCATGTCCTTCTCAAGTTTATGTTTTGAAATAATGGAAGCTTTAAGCTTGTGTGTGTTAACTGAATCCAAGTAATTAATCTGTTGTGGAAGCTGCAGTAAAGATCAGATTCACTGCCTGTGGTTACTGAGGTATTAATACATGTCATTACTGCTTAAAACATAAATATTCTAACATAGCTAATCTGACATAATATCTATTTGAATTTAACTCCTTCTTTTAAGGACTTTTAAGGAGGTTTTTTGATACAGGTCACAGGAGGTGGGATGACCAGTTTAAACACTCAGTTAACAGTAGTCTTTCATCTATTTGTTTTCTCATTGCTGGTATTTTTTGGGTAGGAGCTTGTGTTGTAATCATGTGCTTCGGAATATTTTACAGGAATGTTGTGATAAGTACTTGAAATAGGTGATGGGTTTAGATTTCCTGATAATGCCCCCCTAGTTAGGTAGGCTTGTCCTTTGGGATTTCTCAGTTTCTGAGGAGTTTGTGTCAGCAGGAAATGTTAATAATCTCTAATATTGTCAATTTGCTATTTGAAGTGTTCACTTTTGAGTAACAGAGGTGTGGAAAATTGCTTTTCCAAGTTATCTCATGGAGTGTTACAGCAGTAGAAAGAAATCAAATACTTGGGATTGGAATGTTGTTATCAAGGTCCTGGTTTGCTTTGCCTGTGATCCAACCCCAAGTTGTCCAGTGTACAAAATTTCTCATCCTTGTACTTCTTTTTTTTCAGTTTATAGAAGAATTTCTGGTTGTTATTTTTAATAATCTTTATTCAGTGCCTTTTGCTTGTCTGGATTAATATTTTGCTAAGCCAGTGTATCCTGTTTCCTCCCCAGTTGGATTCAAATTAATTTCATATTACATATTTGAAAAGGGCTTTAATATTAAGCAAAAGTTTAACTGAGAGCCGCACTTCTGAGAACCATAGCTGGAAACAAAAGCACTGTGGAAATGCTATTAGGGGTGGGGAAGAAATCTGGTAAGGCTGTGATAAGGAAGGTAAGGAGTAGCTGGCTGGGCAGCAGAGCCTTAAGAGATGTGTAGGACAGGAGCAGTGCTGAGATGTGAGTCATTCTGAAATTGAAAATACCAAAAAAATCTTAATCATGGGGTGCATTTGGGTGTTTTAAAAGCCCTCCTTGTTTTAAATTTATTGCTGTGATTAAGTCATGATGATCAATAATGGAAGTGGGGGACTGAATACCTCAGTGTAAATGTATTTAATTTTAGGAGGTCTCTGGAATGGAAGCTTGCCAAGAAGGGTTTTGCTGCAAGCTGTACTGTGCTGTTTGTTGTGCACTGGAGCTCTGGGATGCAGATTGGAGCTTGGACACTGCATGGTGTTGGTTCCTCTGCTGGCTGCAAGGGTTGGATCTTTCTAGGAGGAGAGCTGTCCGCTGTGATGGCTCACCATGCAGGTGAGTTTACGCCAAGAGACACACCGTAGCACAGGGAACCAACTTTTCTCCAGTTAATTTGAGAGTGTTATGACTCTTGTTTAACAACAAAGTGCCTCATGGCACTTTGAAGTTGTCCCAGGGGTCATCCGAAAGAGGATGCTAGGTCTAGTTTAGTTTCAGATACCTCTCTTGAGAGGCCATGGGAGCAGTTGTTTGCTGCCAGGATGATTAATCAGAAGCAGTGAGGTAAAGAGTGAGTGGAGTGTCCTGCAGACATGAGGAAATGGAGTACGGGGAAGACATTTTGCCCGCAGATAGTTGTTACTCTTGTAGATGTATGTCCACGTAATGTGGATTTATTTTCCTCTTAAGTGTAGCACACACTTTGTAAGGCACCAGTCGTTTGTTATGGCTGCCATAATCCTCTGGAAGCTAACTTTGACAGCTTGTAGCTTCAGAGAGGTTCCCAGACTGTGGGAAGAAGACTTTAGGAGGTGACACGAGGGTGTGATCAGTGTGCTTGGAAGGTTGGGGGCAGCTGGCACTAACAGGCATCCTACACCCTCAAGAAGAGGCAAAGGTAGACTGACTATTCTGCAAGAGACCAGGTTGCAGCTTTCTGGATGCTGCTAAAATCCTTAAGCTTAACATCTTCTGAGACCTGATCTGTGCAAAATTGTAGGAGAGGTATTCTCCTACTTCTGGAATTGGTCTCAAAGCTGCTAAGCAAAAGGAGGCATACAACAATTTCAGACTTTAAGGAGCACTTAAGAAGGTTCTTTCTACTCTTACAGTGGTAGTGGAGTATATTGTGGAAGTATGAGACAGTTTGATCAAAACAGATGGCATGTGCAATAGGAAAGGCAAACAGTAAGGAGAAACTAAGGTAATTTCAGTACATATGAATTGTTGATTTATTTTAGTTTGTGCTTTTTTAACCCTGACAGGGAAGTCTCTTGATTGTAATCTGTTCCTTGTTGGAGAAAATTCAATATTGAGTAGCAGCCTTCAGGTTCTTGTGAGCTAATTTTGTCCAGCGATAAGTCTCTGTTAATTAAAAGGGTTTTGGCAAAGATCTTGCAGCCTTCCGCATCCAGAGTCATTCCTTTACATGAGCGCAAGTGGCTGTGGCTCTCTGAAAATAGGCAAGGAGAAGCAGATCATAACAACAAATCAGTGTGTGCCTCGCAGCCGAAGTGTTCCCGTATTTCTTAGCCCACAGTTTCGGCAATATTGTCGGATTCTCCCACTATTTGTGACACAACTGCCATGTTATTCTTCTATTACACAAAGTGATAGCTCTACCTTCTCAACCAGCTTCAGAGACTGGAGACTCACACGTGTTGGAGTAATTTTCTGTTCCTATGGATGACTTTTGTGTACTCAGTCAGCCCTGGAGGAAGAGATTCAAACAAGTCATTTTGTTTTACAGGCATGATTTCCATTAGGGCTCCAGCGTGGAGAAAACTGTTTAGAAAATAACACAGAGTGGCTTGAAATGTGTATTACAGGCTCACTCCTATGGAAGTGGGAAGTGTGCACACCAAGGGGAGAGTTGGGGGAGGAACACCAGTGCCAAAGGTCTGTTCTTTACACTTGACTGGCGGATTAAATTCCCTTTCCATGGTGCTTCTTTCTGACTTGCTGTGGTGCTGTCGCTGGGTTTTGCAAATAGGAAGGCATAAATGCAACTGACAGTTGAGACAGAGCAGTGCTTTTGGAGACAGCAGACCCATTTGTAGATGCTAATGAAGGAGTTTCTGGTTTTCTTCCATCTAAATCCTCCAGAACCAAAATTACCCACCTGGGGTTTCTCTTAAACACACTTTACCATCCAAATTCTTTATCCCAGGCTCCGGAAGCTTTGATCCCCTTCTCTAAATCCTCCAGACAAACATTTTATTGAAGAAATTCACCATGCTGTGCCATTAAAAATTTTTATCCCCTCCTCTCCCTGGCACAGCATGGTGAATTGGATTCCTTTTTAATTTATCCAAGAATATGATCCTTATTCTGGATTAATGGGCATTATAAAGCCAGGTATTTGCATTTTAGTATACTTCTAGGACTCTTGTTTTAGATCAACCAGCAAAGCTGAATCTGAAAACATGCGTGATGGGCCTAAAAGGCATAACAAGACTTCCTTTTAGAAGAGGAGGTAAAGCTGTTGCACTTCTGCTCTGTGGTAGTGCAGTAGGAATAGCCTTTCTGATTATCTGTGACATACATATATAACATTCCAGTATATATATACACATATATAACATTCCAGTAGCTCAGTACCAAGAAGCAAGGAAGTTCATGGTCTCCGCAGTGCAGTTCTCTTTGTTGCTTTTTCCCACTAACTGGGTAGATTGGTTTTGCTTCACCAATGCTTTTGAAAGTGACGTCCTCGATTTTGTTTTCCAGAATTTGTCATTCCAGAATGAATGTCATTCCAGAATGAATTCAAGACTCCATGTGATTTTTTTTTTCTTTTGAGGAAGGGAGGGTGAGAAGCTCTCACCTGAGCATCTGGCAGGGTTTTCTTTCTGTTTTCTACCACATGGACAATTTAGGGGATGGGGAACAACCAACCACACAGCCAGAATCATGCCCTTTATTGCACTTCATGCTTACTTTTAGCTGGGATGAGGGGTTTAGCTGCTGTTAAAGCATTGGTCGTGAGAACATTTCCTGTGTATGTCACAGGGAGAGTGGTTGAGCTATTAAAGTGCATGAATTTACAGTTCTGGCAGTTTTGGGGTGGGGAAGGAGGTTTAGAAGGTACACTGTACCAATTTGTTCTGGTGTTACTGTGAAGATAGTCTTTCCATTCTTAATGACTGTTTGTGAGGTAGTGCATGGGAAAGATAATTTTGCAATGGCAATGGGAAAAATGAAATAATGTGTCTAGACTAGTCCTAAAGGTGTCTGATCACTGATGTGCCTCAGACTGTTTCATTGACATGATAGAGCAGCTGCCAGTGCAAGCAGAGAGGTATATGCTTTTTAATGCTGTTAGGAACATCTCTGCCTGTGGCCCCAAGTTTTCAGGGGAAAAGTAACTAGAAATCCTTCAAGAAAGTACAAAAGTGCTGTAATCACTCAGGAAAGGTGTTAGATGGATATGGTATCGTAAAGAGTTGTTCTAGTTTGTTGAAGAAGCACACTCAAATTAGCTTGTTGATGGGCAGATCATAGAAGGTGCCTTTTGAGATTTCAGTATGACTGCAGTTGATTTTAGGAAAATGAAGAAGTAACACTAAACAACCTCTGTTTCTGAAGAGTATTATGAAATAAAAAACTTCATTTGCAAAAAATATTTGAAGAAATCTTTCCTTTAAGAGAAGAAGGCCTGTTTTGAAAGAGGATTATCTGTTAAGAGAATTTCACTTTGAAAGCAAGGGTGAGAAAGGGAAAAGCTGTTAGCAAGGAGGGTTTGTAACTGGCAAAGGGCTCCTAAGTGTTTCTGAGAAAGTGTATCTTATGTGGTTGGACTTGTTTTAATTGTAGCAAAATTTTGGGTGAATCTTGGGAACCCACACTAGTCCTCACAGGATGCTGAAGAGGGTCATTGCTGAGCAGAAGCAGTGAGTGCAAGGAAGTAGAAGAAATTTCACTGAGATGTAAGCTGTTGAAAAGTACAGGGATCACTGCAACAAACATGATAACCAGAAACAAAACAAAACGTGTTTTGTGCAAAACAAAATTACCTGGATACCCCAAGTCATGCTTCAAAGGCTGGTTTGGTCTTTTTCCAAGTATGTGATTACAACTTCAACAGCTCAGCACAGAGGCAGATCCTTATTATGTGATGAAAGTCAGAAAGAAAGTAAGAGTTTTGAGAAGAGATGAAGTGTAGTTGTCTTTGAAACAGACATTTTATGGTAGCAAGTCCTTTTTCTTGGTTAGGTTTTCCTTCTGAATATTCAAGTCCAGTTGTGCAGGACAGCAGTTTTTATAGAGTAAGCACTAGTTTGTAAGTGATAGCTTTTAGATATGTGTTATTAAAAAGGAGACTGAAGGGTTCAACTTGTGATCTGCAAGTAAAATTTCGTGTGATTGCCATCAGCTACTTGGAAGCGGAGAAAATTTAAAGTCAGTGCAAAAACCCTTACTTGTAAACGTGTTCTAAATGTGGGTAAAGGCTACATTTTGGATCCCAAGAAAGAAGTCATGGTGGTGAGAGAATGGTCAGTGTTTTGTGTCAGTCCTTGCTGGCTGTAGTTTATTCTGCAGAGCAGCAGTGGGATGGATTTGGCAATGGGGAGGCACTGAAAAAGGCAGATGAACTTGCACAGGTGGCCTTAAACTCAGTAAAATGGAAAATTAGGCAACTACTGAAAGGTATGTGCTAACTCCTGTGAATTAATACAAAATTGTTCAAGTTAGTGAATTATGGACTGAAAATCTGATCTGCTGAGACTGTACTGTGGATTTCCCTAGGTTTTCTTTGTTCCAGGGGACAAATGATTCCACTCTTGGTTTCACAAGCAACGGAGACTTAATTAACACTTTGCTTTGAGGTCTTTGGGTGAAAAGCTATGAAGTTCTAAGGATATTTGATTAAATGCAAAGAAAAGCACTGCTTTTCTTGGAGAATGATGAGAATGTGAATTCCTATCCCCAGGAATCATTTTCTGCTCTGGAGGCAGGCATGTTTTGCTCAGTATTCTTACTCTTGATGACAGTGGCGCTTGTTTTGGTGAGATCAGCAGACTAAGAGCAGTGTTTGTGCTGTGTGCTGTCATGGTATAAAAAAACCTCCCCTCCCAACGAAGGGGTGGGAGCTCAGCTTTCCTGGTATGTTCAGCCTTACATCAGGGCAAGGCCTGTAGGGATGATCACTTAATTGTTTTTTGCTACACGTCTGTAACGGAGTACTACTTACCTTGGACAAGAAAACTGATTTAAAAGCATTTGGAAGGTATGGGGGAAAGCTAGAAATAATGAGAAACTTCCTGACTGCCTGGCTGGGGGAGAGGAAGCCTCTGCAAATGTCACTCCTCCCACATGATCATGGCAGTGTATCTTTGGTCAAGTGAGGCACAGGCTAAAAGGGCTGGGGCAACTGCTTGTCAGTGCTCGTTTCCTGCTGTTGCTACCTTCAGGTGAAGCTCAGAAGAAATAGCATTTCTGGCTGGTGGCTTATGACTTTCTCTTGCAGCCCCACCTGGGAGAGGGCACAGATCAGACATTTCCGTCCAGGCTGATCTGTCTCCTGTGACTCTTGCTGGTAGGAAACTGGAGTGTAATGTTGATTAAGAGTGAGCTGTGTAACATATATTGTCTATGTAGAATCAGACACACTACCCTCAGTGATCCAGAGGAACCTCAGATCTTTTTGAAGGTGTTAGCTCTCCCTACCACCTGATATAGTTCACCACAGGGTCACCCGGGTGTTTCTCTGCTGCTTATGTTTCCTGTGACTCTGTGGTGATACACATTTTCTCTTCAGTGGGGACAGGCAGGAAGATCTTTGGAGAATGGAGCTTTGATATGAGAAAGAGAAACCTAATGTTTGTGTACACACAGATGATTAACTTAAGGTTACAAGGTGCCAAAAAACCTTCTCAAGCTATCTGCCAAATACGATCTATTACTTCAAGCAACATGGAAACAAAATCTAGTTTTGACAGTCTTGTAAAGTTCTGTCCAAACAGGATTAGCCCTCCTTTCACAAGTGATTAAAAAAAAGAAGAAAAACAAAACTGAAAACACTTAACGCTATTACTACAAAAGGTTGAGCTTCAGTGAGTAAATAGTTATGAGATTTTTGCAGGGATGAGTGGAGACTCTAAGATTTCAAACCAGTTACTATACTTTAGTAGTAACTTTTACTAGTTACAGTACTAGTATCAGTTACTACAGCACCTCTCCTATGAGGAAAGGCTGAGAGAGTTGCGGTTGTTTAGCCTGGAGAAGAGAAGACTCCAAGGAGACTTCATTGCAGCCTTTCAGTACCTAAAAGGGGCTTGTAAGAAAAATGAGGGCGAACTTCTTAGCATGGCCTGTTGTGATAAGACAAGGAGTACTGGTTTTAAATTAAGAGGGTTCATTCAGACTAAATATAATGAAGGCGTTCTGTGATGACACTGGTAAAACACCAGAAGAGGTTGCTCTGAGTATTCAAGGGCAGGTTGGCCAAGGCTCTGACCAACTTGGACCATCTGAAGATGTCCCTGCTCACTGCAGAGGGTTAGACTAGATGGCCTTTAAGGGTCCCTTCCAACCCACACTATTCTATGATTCTGTGATTCTATACTGACTACCATCAGCTGCCTAATATCTCAAGACTCTTCCCGTGGCTGCTGCTTTGGGAAGTAATTCCACTGCCACTGGAGGAACTCAAAGGTCACCTGTGAAACTCCAGAAGTACTGGTAAAGAACCATTTCGTCCATTTCTTCTTTTAGAAGTAATGGAGTTCTTAAAGTCATCTTTCCCAAAAGTTGTCACTGTGATAGTAGAACCTGTGTTGTATATCTATAATAACTCTGTTAATGGAGAAGTGGTTTGACACAAAGTAGCCTGTATAGTTTAAAGATCTGATGGTGTACTTTATTTGCAAACACAGACTTTCTGCTTAGTATACACAGACTTTCTATTTAGTATATATTTCTTCTAAAAGGACCAAAAGCACATCTGCTTTTAGATCAGTCAGTGGTGAGAGGCAAGTAAAAAGCTTGGAAGGTTAAAGAGGAACTTGTTTGTGACCTTTTTCTATGAAGAGAAAAAGAGAAGCTGCTTTTCTGGAGAGGAGAACAGGCTGCCGGGGAGGGGGGAGGAGGGTGCTGTGGTGATAGGTCAACATTCTAAGTTTCCAGTTTTACATAAGCTTAATTCACAGTAGCTGGAGTGCCTTGTGAAATGAGAGATTAAAAATCAAAATGAAATGGTTTTTGTGTGAGAACATGACCTGTGGAGAGTGATATATGCCAGATCCTGCTGAGGATAACCTGGCAACCTTGATCACTCTCCAATCTTCAAAGCCATTTGGCATCACAGGAGCACAGCAATATGCAAACACTGAAACACCTGCAAATCAGGCTTGAGGAGCAATCAAAGTGAGATAAACATTAATTAGAATGATACCCAAACTCTTAATGGAGGAAGGAGCGTTGATTACACAGCCTCACTTGGGATTTCTTTCTGTCAGAGATGGTGTATGATGACAGTTTCTGATTACACTTACTCAGACAAGAAGACTTTAAAAACTGCTTAAATATGGAGAGAGAAGAGCAGAAAGCAAACAAGTTGATCTTTCTGAGTGGTTGAACGTGTTTGGCTCTTCTTAGGAGTATGTATTTTTTCCTTTTTGCCTTTCAAACTTGCGAGGTAAATTGGCTTTGAGAGCTGGTTTTGAATGCTTCCCTGGATCACTGTAAACCATAAATATCTTAGCAGACTTTCTGTTGCTCTCCCCATCTCAATGCTGAGATGTTGCCAGCTGCAGGGGCAGAAGCACTGCATGGGAGTGGAGAGTGGGCTTCTCACAGTGTTCATTTTTGACAGGGTTTTGTTCCGTTGTTACCCTGCTCCAGCACCAGCTGCTTGGAGAGTCTGGGTATAAAACAAAATACAAAAACCATAAACTCCATCCCTTCTTATTCATGCCTCCTGCAATAAGGGAGGAATTTAATAAAACCACACTTCATTTAGCAAAAAAAAAAAAAAAAGGCAGCTTGACTTTTAGGCAAGAAGCCAAGGTTTTATACAATAAATTTACTATATGTACCCTGAAGTTTAGAACAGCAATGCCAAGCATCCCCCTGCTATCTCTCAGGCTTGGAGTTTGGGCTGGGAGGTGACCATAAGCCTGATTTGCTGTGATGTGTTCAGTCCTCATTTAAGGAAAAAGTAATTTAATACTTCGTCTGCCTTATCCTCCTGTGCAACTTCATTTCTCATTCTGCTCTGTAATGTTCTTTCTCCTTGGTTGATCACTTACTTTTGTACTTCAGACATGAAATTGAAGTTCTTTGGTATTCTAGAGAAGTTTGCTCCAGCCTCTGTTGCCTAACCTTTCTCGTTCACCTTGGTGTGTAGCTTGCCTATCCTCTCTCCTACTTCAGAAGTTTTGTCATCCCCGTCACTTTCAAGTGACATGGACGTTCAACATAGAGAGCAAAGAGTCTCCTGCTGCTGTGATGCATCCTTACAGCTGAATCCTGTCTCTCATCCACCTTTCTGGGAATCAGTCAGCCTGTCCTTAAACCTTCCCTGATTTTAAACTTCTTTTTCCAATGCTGTCGGATGCCTAGCAA
The DNA here is from genome assembly GCA_013397975.1 of Machaerirhynchus nigripectus. NCBI lineage: Eukaryota > Metazoa > Chordata > Aves > Passeriformes > Dicruridae > Machaerirhynchus > Machaerirhynchus nigripectus. Next base: position 1,032,526 of record VZRQ01006643.1, read on the forward strand.
ATATAGATTATAAAAATCACAGGTTTTTTGGTTGGCACTGTGGAGTGCTTGGAGACTCACATGCAAATGTAGCATTATTGCCAGTGCTGACAGTACTGTCGGGCAGTATCTGGTGTCCTGGATGCCAGATTCCTAATGCCTCAAATCTTTTTCCTGTGGGAGTAAGGAAATAGTGATTTTTTTCCACCATGAATAGACACAGACACAGCAGAGGTCTTTCAGTAGCCACCTGAATGTGAGATTTGTCAGAGGAGTTATAAGGGAATCCGAGGAAGTGGTCTGCTCTGTGGCTGTAGTTGGGACAGAGGATAGGGGGTCAGCAAGAGAGGCCCTCAAAGGCTCCCAAGAATTAGGAGGAGGTATTCCTGGAACTTGTTGTGGGTGTTGGAGAAAATTGCCTGTAAAATGGAGAGTAGCTTAAGGCAGCAGGATGGGGGCTTTAGGACAAAGGAGAAACAAGATCTAAATTGGGGGTGAAGTGCAGAGGGCTTGAGGGCAAAAATATTTCAGAGGGACAAGAGAAAGTGAAAGCTTGAATCAAAGCAGCTGAAAGATTGGCTTTAATATCTGCTTAGATCAAAAATAAAAGTCTGTATGGATTAAGAGATAATCCACTAGATAGATTTAATCTGCCACATGTATTGCTTCCCCAAAGAAAAGCACTGGGAGGGGAAGGTTGATCTGGCTCAGTGCCCGGCATTTGAAGGTAGGTGACGTATTCTCCTTTTTCCACAGACCCTCCTTTCACTTCTCCTGAATGAAGCACATCCTGCTGAAAGGGAGGGGTTGTCACTGTAGCCTCCTGCTCCTCTGCAACTCCAAAGTCACAGTGAATTTAACTAAAGGAGTTCTCAAGCAGAAAAGAGGACTGAGAGCAAAATAACACAGCAATGACTAAGAAAATAGGCATGGGGGTAGGTTCAGATGCTCATGGTGGTTTTGGCTGCCTGAGCAATGGGTTCTGAGAGGCAGTATTGGGCCGTTTTATTAACGCTTATCCCTCTTGTCCTGATTGTCCTTGTTCTCCCTTGGAGGTTAAGGATGAATGGAGGTTAAGGTCTGAATGCCACGTTGCCTCCAGCACTGCCCCTGCAATCCTTGGCCACATCTCTCCATCCCGTCCTTCCTGTTTCCTTTCTTTAGAAAAACTGGTTAAGTCCTTTGAGTAAGTTCAGTTTCCACAACAGTAGAAATAGTTGATCAAACATGAGGGGGTTTTCTCCATGTATTTTTCCAGTAAGAATATGGTTTATTGTCTCTTGTAACTAACACATACAGCTGTATCTTGAACTGTTCGTCCGTAACAGTCATGCACTTCTAGGAGCCTGTACATGTGATGGAATTTGGATTAGTTGGATTGAGGGGTTTAATTTTTTTTTCAAAGTTATTTTGTTCAGCAACAAATAAATTAATTCTGTAGACTGATAGGTATTCCTTCTGTGTTGTGGGCCTGCATCTGCACTACCTCAGGTGAAGGTCTTTGGCAGGTCTCCTAAGGTCAGTGGGATTTGGCCTGTCAAATCCTAGAGCAGGAGATCACAGGAGAAAGTACAGTGCCTCAGAGAAGATCCATCATGGTTTGAAACACCTGAGCTGGCACTGGACAACTTCCCCAGCTTGTGCCTGATACTGTCTCGTTTTACTGATTGTATTTGGTGGGCAGTGGGGATAGATGTCTTCCCTCTTTTTTTTTTTTTTCTTTTTCTTTGAGTGAGGGAAGGGAGAGGAAGAGGTTGGTTCCTGGGGAAGCACTGGGGATAATGTGGGGCAGGAAAGGGAATGAGGGAAATTTCTAACTGCCTCATTGGACCCACTCACAGTCGTGGAGTGAAAGGGAGAACACTTACTGGTTTCCAGGCCTGAGCTTGCATAACTATTTGCTTAGCACTTCTGAGAGAGAAACTTGTGCCTTGTCAGATCCTGAAAATTGTGTCTGGAAGTCAGCAGGCTACTGGCTGAAAGGCAATTGATACGTTGCTTTTATTTGGAGCTTCAGGAAAGCTTTGTGGAGTTCTAGGAGAGAGGTCCACTCACAGGTGAGAGAGAAAATTGTGGCATTGATTTGAGGGAGAGCAGCAAAGCAGAAATAAATGACTAGGTTTTTTCAGCTTTGAAGGGAAATAAAAATAGTCAGATGGCCCTAAGAGCAGTACTGGAAATAGTGTCAATCAATACAGTTATGAAACTTCTAGAAAAGAGGTGAACTGTGAGGTGGGAAAATTTGCTGGTGAGAGCAGTTAGGGAAGATTTAGGTCCTTCAGAAGCATCTTACACTTGAACAAAACAAGGCAATGGGACAACCCTATGACACATGAAATTTGCTGCAGACAGGTGCCAGGAAATGCACACTGAAAGGAACAACAGAAACTACTCTGAGAACCTATCAAGTGTATAAGTGATGTGGACTTACTCCACTGAGGCAGAGGGAGGGTGTGGGAAGGAAATCATGAACAGATTTGTAGTCAGTGTTGGTACAAAATACAAGCTGTTAGACTGTGTTTAAAATAAAAGGATGGGGAAATGGAGAATAATTCTGAGATGGAGAAACTCATGAGGTTCAATTTTGCTCATCTCCCACTCCAAACAGAATAAGGTAGAAACAGGCTGAGTGCTATCATGCCATATGCATAAGGAAGGATTTTTTATGCTTCCAGGAAGAGGAGAGCATGGCTATAAACAAACAGAAATACTTGAAGCTGTTTAGAGAAAGTGGTTTGGTTTTTTTTTTCCAGAATGGTACAAGGAGAGTAGGCTGCTTGTACTTGCTGTTTTTCACTACCTACATTGAGGGGGGGCTTTATATTTCTATACTATAATAGGGAATGTGCTGCCCAAAGTGAAAATACAGGAAAAGATGGATTTGGTACAGTTTGAAACTGGGAATCATGGATCACTGCTGATCTCAAATTTGTTACTGGAGGGAATTACACAGAGCGAGCAGAAAAAGAGCATGAGAGCTCTCTCCTCAAAAGCAAAGAGAGACTCCTGGTGAAATTTAAAGACAATACTTGAGACCGATTTTTACAGGCACAAAATGATCTGGTGGAACTCATTGCTACAAAACATTGCCGAAGTGGAGTGCTCTCTCTCCTAATGGGTTATGTAGCCATAAAAATATTCTTCCCTGGCTTCACTGGAGGGGTGAAGGTTCAGAAGACTTTTCAGCTTTTGACCTTAAAGCTGGGGAGAACCTGCTGGTTATGCATGGGGAAGGAGGGCTCTTCTGATACCGTGACTCTGTCATTACCTGTAGCTGATGCCTGCTCGCAGCATCCCTCCTAACCTCTGGTTGGCCCTGTATGACAGTTTCAGCAGCACAGCAGCCACTGTGCATGGCATGGAGGCAATTTCAGTTGTGCCCCTGGCTGCCAGGTGGGAAAGGAATATGTCCACAATGTGAATGCAGAGGTACTTAACCACTGACTGCTCTCCCCTGCTGCTACAGAGTGCTTTTCACCTCAGTCCCAAAGCATTCTGATGCTGATCTAGTGGCATGGTTTATCCCCAGCTGGCAACTAAGCACCACACAGCCCCTTGTTCACCCTACTCCTTGCAGGGTGGGGGGAAGGAGAACTGGAAGGATAGAAGTGAGAAAATCCATGGGTTGAGATAAGAGCAGTTAAATAATTGAAATAAAATATAATAATAATAATGTAGTGTAAAGGGAAATAACAGAAAAGAGAAATAGAACGCACAAAAGATAAGTGATGCAAATAAAAACAATTGCTCACCACCAACCAGTTGAAGCCTATCCAGTCCCCGAGCAGTGGATCCCAGCCAACTTTCTCCCTAGTTTATATGCTGAGCATGAAGCCATATGGTCTGGAATATCCCTTGGCTCAGTTGGGATCAGGTGTCCTGGCTGTGTCCCCTCCCAACTCCTTGTGGTGGGGTGAGAGGCAGAAAAGGGCTTGACTCTGTCTAAGTTCTGCTCAGCAATAACCAAAACACCCCTGTGCTATCAACACTGTTTCTGTTGCCAGTTCTCCATCTTTCTGTGCCTCAAACAGCCACAGGAACATCGTGCTGTGAGTCATGGTCTAATCCTACTTCATGCTGGAGTACCTAAAGCTCTCAATAGGATGGATACAAGCATGTCTCAACCAGCACGGTTTTGCTTTGTGAAACAACCCACTCCCCTGAGATTCACATCCTTCTCTGAGGGGCTGGGCACTGGCTGTTGCCAAAAAAAGACACTGGTTCTGGATTCTTCAGCTTAAGAAATGTTCTTGCCTCCTAGAATCTCTCAGCGGGTGGAGGCCGGCCGGGCACAGCTCCAGGCAATTGGGGAGAGAGTCACACTCGCCCAGGTGAAGATTGAGAAGATAAAGGGCAGCAAGAAGGCTATTAAGGTAGTGACTTCAGTGAAGGCTGCATGGCTTCTTTTCTTCTTTCTTTTTTTACTCCTGATGTAAGCTCTGGCGAAGAAAAGGAGCTCGGCTGCTGCAGCTGCTGCCCACTCACCTCTCCATGCCTTGCTGCTGAGCAGGATTGTGATGAGAATCCCACTCCTGACTTGGCCAGCTGATGAATTTTAGACCCGTGAGCCACACAGCTCCAGGCTTTATGTAGCCTTTACAGGTTTCTGTCCCAGCTGCTTCCTGAGAAAGAGAGAAGGCCTGTGCTGAGCTAAGCCTAACGCCCTCACACTTCAGGCTCATAGACACTTCCATTATTTGAATGAAAGCTGCTGTTAGAGAGCCTCCCCTTAGTGCATCTTAATCCCATTGAGCCAAGTAAAACTGGTGAAAATCCTTCTTTCCCCGTTTTGCTCCATTTTATACAGTCTTTCCAACTCCTTTCCAGTGGAAGCCCTTTGCCAGTAATCTCCTAGTACTTTTAGAGAGAAAGAGAGAAAAGCTCTGGCAATTCCAGTTTTAGAAGTGGCAGGCCACACATGTTTGGGTCTGTGCACATAGCCCTTAGGAGCCTGTTGACTCCAAGGCTGTCCATTCCCACTGGCAGCACAGATTGCATGTTTACTCCGCTCCGTGTGTTTCTGTATTGTAGGATTGCCTAGTTGTTGGGATTTTTCAGTCCCTCCTTGTTTCTCCATAGGTATTTTCCAGTGCCAAGTACCCAGCCCCTGAACGGCTGCAGGAGTACCGTTCAATTTTTGCTGGTGCAGAAGATCCAGCTAAACAGAAATGGCCAAGACACAAGATTCAGAGCAAACACCGAATGCTGGATGAAAAAGCTCTGCAGGTAAGGAGGAGAATAGACCCTGGGAAGGACAAGCAAAGAGAAGCTGAGAGGCTGTTAATCTATTTGACAAAGTGGGCCAGGGCTTTCGGACATAGGCTAGGAGCAGAACATATTTTCATTTGGCCTGTCAGTGGGTAGGGTGTGAGGTCAGGCTGGGAAGCTTGTGGAGATGCCAGTTGGAGAGGGCCATGTCAGTACAATAGCTTATCTGGGTGGCTGTCAACTGCCAGGTCTCTGGAGCAGTTCCATTTCCTGAAATGGTGCTGTTTCCTCCAGCAGTGCTGGTGGGTGATGCTGCCTGATCTTGAAGGGTTTGGCTATGCATAGAGAGGCAGCTGGGATCAGGCTCATAGTTGTTTCAGAAATAGTTTCTGAGGGCTCTTATATAAGTTCTGGTGCGAGGAGAAAGGTACGAAGGCTTGTGAGTGTGTCAGGAGATAAAGGAGTCTTGCATTAGAACATTTTTCCGCCCCAGGAAATCATTGCACTTGGGCATAGTCCCTGAGTTGGAAGGAGAGGAGGAAGAGTTGCCATGCTTAAAGTTTAAAAGTTGCTGTGTATGTGCTGTGTCAGGAGTAGCAGATGTGCTGTTCCTAGCAGGTTAAGGATCAACTTGACAACTTCCCTGCCTTCCACCCCTAAGGAGACTTCCTTCCTCCTCCTTGTGTGACTTGGCCAAAAATAAAGCTGCCACTGAATAATTTATCATGCTAAACTTTCCTGAGTGTTAATGGAGTTGAGACCTCACACAGCGAGGTAGTTATGAATATTTCAGCCAGGCCAAGGAAGCAGGATTGCTGGACGGGTGGACTGCTGGCAAACTTGAGCAGGGTTCCTGCTTCCTTCCAATCCTGGCAGTAGCATGGGCAGAGCTGAATGGGACCTGCTGGTGTCTGGCAGGGAGGCCAGTGAGTGCTGCTGTCTGGCTGGTGGCCCCATCCCACTGGAGTGTGAGGGGAGCAGAGGCAGGCAGGGAGTGGATAGGGAGATGGGCTCCCCGCTGAAAGGGCTGGTGCCAATGTACAGCCCCTTGCACAGGAGGGATTGAGAAAAACATCAGCTGTTAAAAAGGAGTGTCTCACAAAAAGCAAGTGGTGTGCCTGTTCAACTGGCCTGCTGGCTCCAGCAGGCTCCATGTGCTGTTCCCCACAGCTGTCTGCCTGGGATGCCACCTCTTCCAGTCCCAGTCAGTTTCTCTGCCACTGCCATGTTCTGCCCTTTGTGACTAAAGCTGCCATCATCACAGGGACTTTGTTTCAGGCCCTGGGGGATGTTCGCTCCCCGCCTGCGACCCAACTTTTGATCCTCCTTTGGGACTGTTGATCTTTCTCTGGCTTTGCTGAGTCTGCCTCATGCAGCAGTTGTCACTCTTGCTAAGCTCACACACGAGCTCCTGCAGCTCCACTGTAGGGTGGGCGGGTGCTGCTGTCAGCTGGTGAAGGATGGAGGGGCTGCTATGCTGAGTGGGGCTCAGTGTGGCCAAGCTCCAGGGGAATGTGACCACATACCAGGGGGACAGGCCCTTCTCGGCCATAGCTGAGCCAGAGCCTGATGTGCCTTGCAGTAATGAAATCTGACAGGGAGAAGTCTAATGTTTGCATTTATGCCCTCCTCAATTATTCAGGGCTTTCAGCAGAGGCTCACTGCCTGTTTTCACTTCTAATGAGAGTGTCTTTGCTGGGAGCAGTCACAGTGGCCTTTGCTAAACTCCAATTGCACACGTGCACACACCACCTCATCAGGAAAGCAAACTCTGCTCATGTCAGTGTGAGGGGAAGTGGTGGCAGCCTGTGCTCAGTCTTTAGGGTTTTTGCTCTGGGGGGTAAGCAACTGAGTTGGAAATGTGTGTGGTTCTGTAGTTTATTTTAAAATGCTTCCCCCTTGGAATTTCTTCTTGCCCCCTCCACTGCAAGCGAGTGAAAACTCAGCTGTTTACAGGGTGCTGTTCAGGTTGGTAAGGTAAGCACTGATGGGTAAGAGTGCCAGAAACACAGTGCTTGTGGTAAGCCTGGAAAAACAGTTGCTTTGCACACTGCAGTGGTGGCAGCAAGGCAGGGCTCAGCAGGGAGCTGGATGCAGCCCCGTGGGGCTTCCCAGGCACTGGACACTGCCTTTGTGGTGGGAGCTGTGTCTGGGTGCTGCACATGCCACTCAGGAGACTGGAAGGTGGGAGACAGGGTGGCAGACATGGTTTGCTTGGGCTTGGGAAGAAGTCCAAGCAAAAGATACCATCCACTGCTGGAGTAACCTTGCTAGGCTTCAGAAGTGTCAGTAACTTGTCATGTCCTTGTGAATTCTGCCTCTCCCAGAGCCCACCATAGGCATGTGGAGGCTAAACCAGGTTTCTGTCACTTGCTCATCTTGAAGTGCTTTCCCAGCTGGCCTCAGCACTCCATTGGTGTGGGGGGAGTGGGATTTCTGGTGCGTCACACCAATTCCCTTTGTAATAGTGTGTGTTTAATTAAACTGAAGAACCAGACTGACTTTATATATTTTTAACTGTAGGTTCTTAGAAAGAAAACCACCTGAAAATGCAGTGTCCTTGGGGGTGTGATCCTGCCAGGTGCCAGACCCCAGGCTGGGGTGTTTGAGCATTCAAGCATCCCCCCATGACTTCAGTATGTCAAGGTTGCCAAACTTTGGGTTAAAAATTTAATGTTCCTATAAGAAAACTAATTTTTAAATGGCACCTTAACTTCTGGAACTCACAGTTGCAGGATATTTTTGACAGTGTGTAGTTGTTCCAAATTTCAGAACCAATCTAGGTACTCAAATAAGACTAGCACTTTGATGGCATTTAAATTTAAAGGATTATATTTCACATTTCAGAATACTCATGCTTAGTGCTTTTAAAACTGCTTTAGATGAGGCTTGTAAGTAAATGTAGGTAATGGTTGCTTTCTCACTACGCCCTTAAAGTGATGCACAATCTTGCAGTGCTAACTGAACTCTACAAAGAGAGAATTAAAAAATTATATATATGACTTGAGGGGTAAGTGTGTCTGAACGGTTCTAGCAAAAAAAGTCAGTACTCCCTCATGCTTAAAAAATTAAACATTGGGAAATGAATATTAATGATCAAAAGAACTTTTATTTTTGAGTCCCTGCTTCTACAATCTCTAAATAACAATTTATATATTTTTGCCTATTTGCTTCTAAAAAAAATAGAAGGTGTGCATTTCAGTGTATTTTTCACAGGTTGGAACCTGAATTAAATCAAAACCTTCCAGGTTCTTTCTTATAGCATTTTATAGTCTCAGAGCATCATATAAACTCTTAGTGGATTAACTGAGCTGTGACTAAGCCATTTCCTTGGATTTCTGGCTACCAGATTCAAGACTGAAATTTCAATCAGCAGGAACTGCTTGTGTCACTGAGATGAGGTCTTAAAACTGAACCACCAGTGGTCTCCATTTCCCCCATACACATACAGGGAGGGAAGAGGGACTCAGAGAATGGGGTGGTGCAGGGATGCTGGAAGTAGTGAGGCAGTAGGAAGCTGTGGACAGTATTTGGAGTGGTCATTTTCTGGTGGCAGAAGAAAACCACAGGTTTGACCAGTTATTTAACCTGACAAAGTGCTCTGGTTTCTCCTGGTGTGAACGCTTACTGCCTTGTAGCTGCTACTTGCCCTAGTTGTGAAGGGGCTGAGGAGGGGTCTACAGAGGGGTCTGAGGCAGCGGTTTGTTCATCCCAGACTGTCTCTGTTCAGGAGCTAATGCCCTTCCTCCTTTTAGAGCAGAGTGCTGTGGGCGTTGAGCTTTGTCCCCCAGAGCATGTGGCAGCGGGCACTGTCACGCCAGCTGAAACACTGGTCTGATGTGGGATGGCAATTCCTGTGCTCTATAAAAGTCAGGCAGCTCAGATGCAATAAGTCCTTTTCGATAGGGAGCTCTATATATTATGCACGAAGTTTTAGAACCGAGGGAGAGAAGATTTCAGTTCATTAGAGTTGAAAACTCCTGCAAATCCCTCAGGCTTTGCAAAACCATCTGGCACATGCTCTCCTGCACACTCCTTTCTGCCTGATCTCTTGCCTAGTGCAGGCACTCTGTTCTTTCCTAACCTCTTTTTCCTTTGCCTTCCCTGCATACCCCACCAGTGGGATCACAGCTCTTAAAACATCAAGTGAAGGCAACAGAGGGGAGGTAATAGAGACGTGTGGGGAACTCCACCTTGCATGAAAACATGTTGTAATTGGAGACACTGTAACAAAAACCTTTTAGGCTGTGGTGCTTGATCCCTGCCTCTGACTATAGAGCCAGAGTGGTGGTTTTATTCTGGTGGATCCTTGCCACAGTAACCCGTGTTCAATATGACCCATCCACGGCACCAAAAAGCACGTGCAGGGAGTCTGAACTGCCGAGATTTCTCATGAGTGTGGGGTTGCAATGTTGTCCATGTGCTTCCTAGCTCGAAGGGAGGTAGAGAGGGAGCAGTAGGGTTCCCAGACCGTACAATGCATCCAGCAGTGTGGGTTGTGGTGGCTGGGGAGAGCTACCTCAGCAGCTGTGGGTCTAGTGTCTTACCACCTTTTATCTGTCTTCTTGCAGGAGAAGCTCAAGTATTTCCCTGTGTGCGTGAGCACCAAAATTCACCAGGAGGATGAAGCAGAAGAAGGCCTTGGCAGCCTTCCCAGGAACATCAGCTCCCTCAGCTCCCTGCTACTCTTCAATACCACCGAGAACCTGTGAGAGCTGGAGCAGTGCTGTGCTGCTCACCTGCCCCTGCTTGTCCTCAGAGGAGCTTTCCCTTCCCCAGGAATTGCAGTAGCTCTTGCTTTCCTGGGGATGTTACCTATCAGGCTCCTGATAGGACAGAGTTTGGTACCTCTCCACTGGCTTCCAGCTGGGAACCTTGCCTTCCCCACTCTTTCCCTTGGGTGGAGGTAGTTACTTTGTCCACACTTGATCCTCTACTTACCTGCATTCAACCCAATTTTGCACTTCCTTTTGCTTAGTTCTTCCTATTGTTCCTCTGTAATTTCTCTCAAGCCTTGAGATGTGCTGTCACTCCTGCCCTTCTCTGCCCTCTGTGCCAGCCTGGATACTGCTTCTTTTCCTGACAATTCCTCACAGCATTACTTTACTGCTTTTGCTGCATTAATGTCTCCACCATCTCCTTCACTGCAGTTTCCTTTCCCACTGGGCTTTGCCTCATGGTTCTTCATTCTGCTCATATTGAAGAGCTACTTTAAGCCCTTCTTGAGCTTTCAGCTGCTGGTCCTTCTCTTTCTTCTCCTGAGCCATGGATCATTGCTCCTTTTTGTCTGTCCTCCTGGATCTTGAGTGTCAAGTCACTGGTGTCCTGCTGCAGGCTGTAGGATGGTTTCAGGCCAGGTGGTGGAAAGGGGAGAGCTTGGTCATGGTGGCAGTGCAGTGGGGCTTTGCTTTCGAATTAATCTGGAGGCTGCACTGGCAGGATGAGGAGCTGATTGCCTCCTGGTTGTGCAGGGGAAAGGCAGGAAAATGGAGCTAAAAGAAGGAACCTGGAAGGCCCAACATGTTCCATCTTTATGAGTGAAGTCAGATCTCCAAGGCCTTCTTGTGTACACTGTTTCTTCTAGCCTCGGCTCTCAAGGCAGCATCATTAAAATACTTGTTCTCTGGGTTTAGGTACAAGAAGTATGTGTTCCTAGATCCTCTGGCTGGAGCGGTGACCAAGACCCATGTGGCTCTGGAAACGGAGACAGAAGAGAAGCTCTTTGATGCACCTCTCTCCATCACCAAAAGGGGACAGCTGGACCGACAGGTGAGATGCAGCTGCTTACACTTCAGAGGGTTGTGCTCAGCTCTCTGAAAAGAGCGGGCTTCCATAGGGGAATGAGCAGGTAGGAGAATAGCCCCTTATGGGGCTGCAGAGTACCTCATTTATCAAAAAGCCTTGCCTGGTTTTGTGCTTGAGGTCCTCGTGTGAGCTTGATGGGTGAGACAAAAGCCTCAAATTTGGCAGGTGTTTGTCTCTGCTCAAGCCTTTGTTGAGTGGTGGAAGGAGAGTAATTGGGTATTTACTCACCTTGCTGCTTGACCTTAGGGCTCTAGGGGAGTTTGGAGGATCCATCACTTGGTCAGCTCCATTGTGCCAACTCCTGAGCCTCATAAGGAGTCTGAGGGTGAGGTGCCACTACCAGAAGGTCCCTGGGGTGAAGTGTGAGCCCCATCATTCCTGCTGGGAAGGGGTGCCTGCTGGTGCAAACAGAAGGGCCAGCCAGACTGAGCAAAGGGCTGTGCTTGGTGCACACATCGGGCAGGCAGTGCACCAACCCAGTTGCCCCAGCATGTGACTGATCACATAGCTGACACCGTACAGAGGTTGTACCTGGGACCGTACCTGGGCACACCAGCTTTGCTGTAATGTCATTTGGGACTGGGGAAAGGAGCCTGGGAATCATTTGCTTGTCATGTTGGACTGGAGGATATAATGCATATAGTGAATAAAGTCTTTATTCACAGTGCACCATCACTACTGTGTTGCCTGCATGTTAAAACACAAAAGCAAACCCCTGTAACTACTGGATTGTGCTTCTCCTGCATTTTAATCTCAGAAATGGTTCAGACACTTTCCTCTTCTGGAGGAGAAGCGACTGGTTTATGTGGGGTGAAGCAGTTAGTGCATGAACCGTTCAGAGTTCACTTGCTACTAAGAAGAGAAGAGCCCTGCACTTCCTCCTCCTCCAGTCTGCCTTTCCCCAGCCTGGTCTGCAGGAGGTAGCCTCTGAGCACAGAGGTGTAGGGGTAGCTGATGTACCAAGGTACACCAGCCCAGCTCTGACTGCTGCCCCGACTGTTCCCTGCAGTGCCCCTGTTTGCAGCAGGCACATAGTCACTGCCTTTTCTTGTTGGTTGGGTTTCTTTAGGTCGCTGAAAATTACTTCTATGTGCCAGATCTGGGTCAGGTCCCTGAGATTGATGTACCCTCCTACCTGCCAGACCTGCCTGGCATTGCTGCAGATCTCATGTACAGCGCTGACCTGGGTCCCGGCATTGCACCCTCTGCCCCCAGCAGTGCTATTCCAGAGCTGCCTACTTTCAACACCGAGTCGGTGGAGCCTTTGCAACCAGGTATTTTCAATCCCTGATCCCAGGACGCTATGAAGGAGGAAGGCAGGGATTGCTAGAAAGTGGAGACAAGGCAGAAAGTCCCTTGGTAGAAATTTCAAGATGGATGTTAGATGGATGACAGATGTTGCACCTCTGGGTTAGGCATGAGTGAAAGCTGCAACCTGCTCAAGTTCTGGCCTGACTACAGCCCCTTTACCTCCCTCCCTCTCTGCATGGCTAGGGAGGAGGGAGAACAGTGTGCAAGGACTGGGCTCCTGTCAGCCTGGTGGGATGCAGCTGGGGAGGGAGAGTAGAGGAATCTCAGGCTCTGCCTTGGCCCTGCCTGCTGTTAAGAGATGGTGCACAGGGTGGGAGTGCTCCACTGCAGGTGCTGAGGACTCTGATCTGTTGCTGCTGAGGTGTGCGAATCTCTGAGCTGAAGCTGTCGATGTGCCATGCTCTGGGGCTCTTCAGATGCACCTTCTTTCACCTTTCAGATCTTCAAGATGCTGAGCTGTTGCCACCTCCTCCCCCTCCACCTCCCCCACCGCCTCCTGTTATGCCAACTCCGGTGCCTCCTCCGCCGCCCCTGCCCCAGCCCACAGCACCCTCAGAACCGGCCCAGACAGCGAGCGAGGAGAGCAGCAACACAGTGCCTGCAGGTAAGGGCTGGGCCCCTCCACAGCTGCACCAGCCTCCTTGCATTTCAGCCTGTGTCCTTGGAGAAGCCCCCGTGCCTTCCCAGCCTTTCAACAGAGGGGGGAAGCTGCAGTGGGAGGAGATGCTGTCAAGATATTGGAGTAGCCCTTCCCATGGGAATTTGGCTGGACCTGTAGCTGATGCACTGACCCATGTTTGCTGCCTGTCCTTCATGTCCCTGCAGCTTTGGTCCAAGGAGCCCCAAAGGAGGTGGTGAACCCCTCTACTGGGCGTGCCAGTCTCCTGGAGTCCATCCGCCAGGCCGGGGGCATTGGGAAGGCCAACCTTCGCAGTGTCAAGGAGAGGAAGCTGGAGAAAAAGAAGCAGAAGGAACAAGAACAAGGTGCTGAGGCTCTTTGGCAGAACTGCTTTTCCTTGCCCAGGCTGGGGAGGTGTGGGTCTGGGACAGGTGGGCTAGTCAGGAGCACAGTGAACTCACAAAGCACTTCTGCTCACAGACTGATGTAGGTCTCAGGTGTTCACCACTCAGCCAGCGCTGTGTGAACTTGCTAAACCCCACTGGCCGGATGGGCATCTGTCTCAGGGCTTGTGCAGAGGTTTCACATGTGATGCGCAGGACCAGGCACACAAATGAAACCCTGGGGGCCAAGTGGGACAGGGCTGAACCAGGTTAAGCATCTTGGTTGAGGAAGCTGGGGAGTGGATTGATGGAGCTGCTTTGGCAGAACGAGACTGCAAATGCACAGCCCCTCAGTGAATTCCACTCTTGGATTTCCCCAGAAGATGCCATTAACCCTGCTGTGCCTAGTGTTTTCTTGACCTGAAACTGGACTATGGTTTTGGGGTGTCATACAAAATTAGAGGTTTGGAGTTTTTTCTTTACTCTCAAGGCAGTATTGCAGGGGAATGCTTTTGCAAAGTGTTTGGCTCAGACTAGTATTTTTTCACTGACTTGTTCTGCTCTGTTTCAGTGAGAGCTACAGGACAAGGTGGAGATTTGATGTCAGACCTCTTCAACAAGCTGGTGCTGAGGCGCAAAGGTACTGTCCTGCAGCGTGGGCTGCTCCTTTCCCCTAGGAAAGAGGGAGAGCATTTCCTGGCACCCCAGTTGTGTCAGCCCCAGCCTTGGAAAGAGGAACAGAGGTCTTCCTGGGCAGTGTACCACAGTGTGGCTGGGAGTGTCTTCACAGAGAAGGAGCAGAGGAATCTCCACCTCAAGTCCAGCTGGAGGCACTGGAGGGGTTTCTGTGTTTCAGAGGATGGACTCTGAAAGCTACCTGTGAAGAAGGGACAGCAGTGTCTTTTTTAATCCAGTGCTTGGGCAGCTGGGCCCATATGGGCACTTGAGATCCCCTGAGGCTGTAGCAGGTTCCTGGGGCATTTAGAGCCGTGGTAACACCTCAGTGCTGGGCCAAGGACAGCAGGGACTTGCTCGGGGGGAGCTGTAATTCAATGAGACCTTGGCACAGGTCTGTGGCAACATTAAACATTTTGGCTGTTATGGTTACCTGGGTGGTGGGAGCATAGCTTTCCCCCTCCCCTTTGCTGAGTCTCTTTGATCTCTAGTCCCCAGGTGTCACTCACTGGTGATTTTCCTTCCCTCACAGGTATTTCAGGGAAAGGACCAGGAGCCTCTGGGAACACTGATGCTCCTGGCAGTCCTGCTGGTGCCTTTGCTCGTATGTCAGACTCAATACCACCCCCCCCACCCCCGCAGCAGCCCGTAGGTGAGGAGGATGAGGATGACTGGGAGTCATAGACGGGGTCCATTGAGTATTAGTGTGAAACTGTTGCTGTCTGAAAAATTACAATAAAGTTGAAGGAAGCAGGTCCTTGCTGCCTTCACTTCGGTAAAAGGGGGAAGTGCCATCAATTAAGAGTGTGTAAAGGGAAAGCCCAGCTGTCTAGCCTTACAGCAGAGCAGCACCACAGCCACAGGCTGGAGGTCACCAGCTGCTAGAAGCAGGTGTCCCCCTCCCTGAAGCCAGAGCTTGTGCAGACCGTGGAGTTTGGATCCACTCAAGGGGCAGGAGACTCACAATGGAAGTTTCTCAGAGGCAGCTGTTTCTTTCCCAGTGGGGCTAATTAACATATAGGGAGTGGGTAACAGCTCTGTGCTGTAAGTACTTTATTCCTTGTGAGGAGCCTGGAGAGGTAGCATCCAGCTGCTGAAACTGGAAAAGAAGCAAACAAAGCTCCTGGGATGAGACCTGCTCAGTATGACAGAGGTAGCTGGGAACAGCTGTGGGATTATGTGGCTGTTACTGATGCTACTGCTGCCTTCCAGCACTGACCCATAATCCTGGAAAGGACCCCAGGAAAGTTAAACTTAAAAATTTACTTTGAATTCAGAAACTTAGGGGGTAAAAAGAGCAGAGCAATCCTGTGCTTAAGCATGATCAAAGGAGAAGTGCTGTATCGTGGCCATAGCTTTATTCCCCTTGAAAGAATGAACTGCTTCAATCTATTGGCTGCTTGAAGCAAGGTATATAGAAGGGAATAAGAAATGTTACCCAGAGCTGCTCCATTACGGCTCTGTTATTCCAACATGACATAAATTAGTGCCCTGCTAGTTTACAACAACTGTGAAAAGCTCAATGATGGCATTGGTCAGTCAGGCCTCCAACACTTGGTAACTGATGGGAAAAAATCAGCTGGGTTCAGTCAAAATAATTACTCCCCCTAATTAAGTGTACTTAAATAATACTCACTATACTTGAGTGTTTTCATTGAAAGTATTTAATCAATTTAAATAAAACCTTAACAGCTGTAAACAAGTAGGTGCCTGCTGCTACTCCCTTCACCTGCCTCAGACCTACAACCTGTTTCCCTCCTGGCTGTGGTGCGGAAGGCTGTCTCACCATCATAGTGCTCAGATATGGAACAGCAAACATCTACAAAGGAGGCAGAAGGCAGAGATTTTACAAAGTCCATGGTACAGAAAAGCAGCAACTTATGTTACGTTACCCATTTTTCAGAGGTGCAACTCACAGAGCTGAATACCATCTGTTCTCTGGTCCACATCACAAAGCATCCAACTTGCCTCGATGGAACTGGGAACACACAAAACCAGGCAGTTTATCCTTGGCCTTACTCTCAAGGGAAGGCTTGAGAAAGGTCCAGATGAGCACAGTGGGGAACAGTTTTGGTAGCAGCACGTAAGATACAAGTTCTGACCTTTCTTAACTCAGCAAATGCGGATCCAAAGGCAGGTTTCACCTGGGTCCTCTCCCTGATCCACTGGGGCAGTTTGTTAAAGGTGGCAGGGCGTGCGTACCTGTGGTCCAGGAGCAGGATGCTTGCAAAGTCCTTCTGATGGCGAATGGCTCTGCCTGTGCAGAGGATAAAACAAAGAATGGCCCAGTCAGGTGTTTGTTCTCAGGCAAGGAAGCTCATGTTCCCGTCATCTGTAGTTAGACTAATGGGGAATGCATCCTCTTTCCTACTGTCCTCCTTCAGTGTATTTTGTATCCCCCAGCCTGTCCAAGGAAGGATGAATTACCTATCGACTGGTTTACTGCCTTCATGCACAGGTTCTCAATCAGCACTCTGCTCGGTGCCTGGCCAGCAACTCTGGGCTGGAAAGGAGAAAGAGGCAAGTCTGAAACACAAGGCACATGTAAATCAAATTGGGGAGTCTTAATGACAAAGTGAGGTAAATACTTTTACCCCTGCAGAGTGAGCGGGTGGCCAGGCAGACACCAAACTGAGAGTAAGGAGGAAGAGAAGAAAGGCTGCAGTCAGAAAACCATGATAAGCATTCACAAAGAGCCAAGGCCCCCTTGAAGGCAAAAATCTTGTCCCCAGGAACAGCACCTCCAGTGAACAGTGAGAAAGGACAAATGACCCTGGCAAGCAACTCTACCACTCTGCCACCCTCTCTGGGTTGAAGGGTCCTTGCTCCCCTTGGAACACAGAGTTCCCAGCAAGCCCTGGTGGCATCTCCCCCCAATGAACTTCTTCCGTGTGTTCAGGGTCACCTGTTCAGGAGCAGCCTGGAGAAGGCTGGGCTCTCAGTACCACAGTCTAGGAAATGAGGGCAAGCTCAAATTAAATAAAACCTCCAAAGGCAGCTCTGGGACTTGTGCTGGGAAGTTAGTGCTATAAAGCAGAAGTGCAAGAGACAGAGGCCTTAAGTGGCTCTTACCATTGTTTTGTCAAGCCAAGTCATTTTTTCCTGGAGCTCTGGAGATTTAATGTTGGGGTAAGGCATTCCTACCATAATCACACACCTGCAAGGGAGGACTGCATTATTCTTAATGTCTCATCCTCGAGCACTTTGCCAATAGGCTGATAAATTAGAGGTCACTGCACCCCTGAAAGACAGCCAGCCCTGCAAACCAGAGGCAGCAATAAAGCACAGCAGTCTGACATGCACATTCTGAACAGAGCTGCAGAGGGATTCAGGGTGCCAGAACAAGGGATTATCTAGCACAGCAAGCCTAACTGCATTATTCACGGGAAAAGTGGCCTGGACAGGCAGGTTTTACACCACCCAGCAGACCCTCCTGTTGCTTTAAGCATCAGCTAAGTCACACATTCCCCAGGATTTTCTATCTATGCAAGTACTGATGGGCCCATCCTGCTTGGAGTCACAACACCACAAGCCAGAGCTGGCTTTCCAAGGAGCAGTCACCTTACCTTCCCAGGTCATCGGAGAAATTGATCCCTTCACTCATTTTGCCTCCAACTACAGAAAGCAGCAGGGCCCCTGTCATCTGTCCTCCTGTCTGGCTGCAGCGCTGCAGGAGAGGGACCAGCACTTACACCATAGCAGGGAAGATTTCTGTGCTTCAGAAACACTCCCACACCTAGGCTAGAGCCCTCTTTCCTTGTTAAAAGCTGCAGCCTCCTCCTTAGCAGCATTCCCATACCAGTAGGGCTGCCACACTCCCACCAGCCTGCCTGCTCAGCTTACCTTTATGCACTTGGCATATTCCACCAGCACCTGCTCCACCTGGTTGGCTTTCTTAGGCTCCTGAAAGATCTGTCAGGCACAGTTCATCAGTTACAGCAACAGGAAGCAAATAGTTTAAAGAAAGCAAATCATTTTACTCCCATGCCATTAAACAGCATATGGAACTAAGGTCACGGAAGGGAAAATTGCCTGAAAAACCAACTTAACCAGTACCTTCCCTCCACGCTGAAAATGCACTATAGCCCTTTTCAGCTGGGCTCTGAAGGGAGCAGCAGCTGCTCCTGCACCTCCAATATTCCCTTTCAGCTTTGGCAGACTTGTTCAATACTGCAAGAATTTACAAGTCATCCAGGAGCTGAGAGGCAGAAAAGCAATGTGCACCTCTTGCACATATGAATCGAGATCCTCTGGGGTGAGATCTTGGAGCACAGGGCTAGGACCAATCAATTTGAATCATCAATTAATTCCAAGTAATGGCTCCTCTTGCCCAGTGAATAAATTAGCTTTTCATTGCAAAGCATAAATAAAGTAATAGTTCTTTATGTTATTCTAGCACACCTAATTAGTAACTGAAAACCTCTGCAGTTAATTTTAAGCTGCATTTTTATAGATGCTGCACCTTGGCCTAAAACACAAGTAGTTCTCCTAGTAAACAAGAGGTCCAACATCTATCTTCTCTGTGACAGTAAAGAACCTACAGGATGTGTTTTCCTTTGGTTAGCAAGAAGTAGTATCAAAGTTTACCAGTCAAAATCAGTCTTTCAGTAGAAAAATAACTGGCAATTACAAATATAAGCCAAAACTAACTTACTGAAAAGTAGCTATTTAAGCCTCTGATTTAAACTAACTTTTCCTGTATAATTTATATATAATCTCAGTGTGATCTCACCACAACAACCTCAGGAAAACCTTGGACCTTCCCCTGCTAAGATCTGATCTTGTGTGTGGGCAGTTGAAAGTCGTACTTGCTGCACTTATACCCAGTTGCCTTGCTAATGCATATCCAATTTGCTGGAGACTGCAAAGGCCAAACAAGAACAAATCAGAGTTGGAAGTTGGAAGAAATTGTGTGATTGTGGCCCAAAGCCTTGGAGGAACCAGGCAGAGCTCTGGGATCCTGACAGGACAAACCTGAAAGGCACAAAAAGTGGTAACTCTACACACTGAGAAAATTAAGCACAGTGCTTCCACCCAGAAACCTACAGGCTGCCCCACGTACCAGAATGCCAGCACCAAGGCTGTGAAGTATCTGGGACTTCAGTAAGTTGTTTAGCTTTTGGTAAACAGAAGTCACAGCCAGGGTATATGTAATTTTTTTGCCCCTGGCACATGATGCAAAATCCCTGCACCACAACCTGAACTGCCTGACTTTCAATACCCAGCTTTCAAATACCTGTGAGAGTCACTGCAAAGATTTTCTATATGCAGTGATCTCCCTATGCAGTGTCTCATTGCTCCTTCAATAGGAGTCACCACTGCTAGTCTTCCAGTTCTCATCTCTACTTCTAGCAGAAAGCAAAACACCATTTGTCTGATAAACTGCAGTGTTGTCTCACTCACTGCCTAGCCCTTGGCTGTGCTGGTCTGTGCTCAAGGGACACACAGATGAGCTGGGGAAAAACAAATTCCCTGTAGGAGCTAAACCTGAACAGCCCCCCCAGCCACAAGAGAACAAGGCTGCTGGCTATGGAAAGCAAAGACTGTCTGCCCCCATGGCCACTACCCAGACTGTGCACTTCAAGAATATATAGCTGCACTCAGTCTCATTTAGATCCCAGCTCAGTGTTCAGCCGTCTGGGAAGTATCACTTACTAGTTACTGGGGGAATTAGCTGAATAAACATCTGCTCTGCTCTGCAGACTATGAGAACAGCTTGGAGAGAGGCCTGCAGTGCACATGGAATTGTTTGGCTTTTGACACCTCCATGGAAAGTACCATGTGCCCAGGCTGCACAATCACCTTCTTCTTGGCTGCCAGGCGGGAGAGCAGCCCCGTCTTCTCCCAGTGTCCGTACACCTGCTTCTCATATTCATAGGAGGGGAAGAAGCACACCACGCCTCCTGGAATCACATTGCACAGGTTGCAAAGGATTCGACCTGTCTCATCCATCTGCAAGAGAGATTAGAGCATATTGCAGCTGAGAGGAGCCCCAGCTAATGCCACTCCAATTCTCTGCTCAATCCCAGGATCACACCTTCCTTATGACATGCCTTAGGGGAGGAAAAAATGTGGGAAATATGCCAGGTCTAAGAGAACTCTCTAGGGAAGCTGGGCATCACTAAAAAGCTCTTCACTGCTTGGCCTTCTTCCCTAGCTCAGGGTTTCTGTTACAGCTGTGGAGCCGTGCTCATTCAGGAAAGGAGGGTTTGCCTCAGTGGATGAAGCTGTCCTGCTAGAACAGATGTTGACAGTTGGTTAGCACATCTGGTTGAGATTCAGCAGGGGCAGAGCAGACTTAGTGTCTGGCCTTGGGTGCTTACTGGCCTGCCACGCAAAGAAAAAAGTGCCAGAACACCTGCAGCTGCCCCTGTGGTTTGGGATTTTCCTTGCCATGGCTTTTTCTCAGCTCACCTCTCAAACAGAGAGTGTACCCTCCTATGAAACATAAGCACGTGATGCAAAAAAGAGATCCCAAGGAAGGGAACAAAGGACAAACTGACCATCTGGGGTAGGTCTCTGGTCTGGTAGGTGAACTCTAGCTGCTGATTGGAAGGTCCACTGCAGAGGATGATGGGTAAAATATTTTCTGGAGGAATCACATGTCCTGGAGAAAAAAAAAAGTAGAGAGAGCCAACATCACTGCTGTTGGCATGAACCTCACAAGCTGAATAACTTTAACTGCATTCAAGTGACAGAGGCAAATGTTTGCCTGGCTAAGCCAAAGTGCCTAAGTCGCTCAGATGCTCCAACTTCCATCCCCTGAGTCCCTGGGAAGAAGGCTCGGCACACTGCCTGCCAATACCAGTCAAGACCACAGGGGAAGCTCAGAGTGGAAGGGCACTCACACCCCCTTTACTGCCCTGAAATGCCACGTTGCTTAGAGTGCTGACAGAAGAGT
The DNA here is from genome assembly GCA_013397975.1 of Machaerirhynchus nigripectus. Lineage (NCBI taxonomy): Eukaryota > Metazoa > Chordata > Aves > Passeriformes > Dicruridae > Machaerirhynchus > Machaerirhynchus nigripectus. The sequence continues at coordinate 1,053,407 of VZRQ01006643.1, forward strand.
GTTGAAGGCAAGCTGCAGCCCTTGTGGCTGCTGAACCCTCCCTGCCAGCCCGGCACACTCACCACAGGAGAACTCCACAACACGGGCAGGGTCCACGCCAGCACAGCATAGCAGCTGCTCTCGGAAATCAGCCACCTGAGACCCACAAAACAAAGACAAGTGAAGTACCAGTGTCCCAAAAAACTCTACACCGGCAGCACCAGCACTGCTGGTCAAGGGCAGCCCCAGCCCAGCTAGAGCACCCGCCCGGCCCAAGAGAGGAGCAGCAGCGCCCTCTGCCGGCACACAGTGGCACTGATTTTCCTCAAAGACCCCCGTGGCGTGGTCCCTGTGGGATGCCTGGCCCTGGGATCCCTGGCAGAACGATGGATGGCATCACGAGGGCCTCCAACTGCTCACCATGTTAGTTCTGACCTACCACGAGCTCAGCCTGGCTGCTGTCTTTCCACCCGGGCTTGCTGATAGCACCCCCGACCTCCTGAGACCCCAGCACAGCATCCTTATTCCCTCACCGGCTGCATGGTGCCTCCAGCAATGATGACAGCACGGCATTCTTCCACAACCTTGGCGAAGTGGACAGCTGGATTCAGCAAGAGGAATTTGAGGCTGCTCTGACCAACTGTGCCTGGGAAAAGGAGAGAAAAGCATTCAGGAGCTAGCTGTGACACACACTCAGGTATATGAGAGATTCTCCCTCCTGCCCTGGGCACTCTTGGCAGGACCCTATCTCTCAAAGTAAGGACTTGCTATTCAACACTGACAGAGGCAGCAGCAGGTAATGCCAACCTGGAAGTTACCTTCTGCTTCCTAATCTCCCTGGAGCTGTACAACAGGTGCAGTAAATTGGAGGACAAAAACTGACATCCAAAGTGGGAGCAGAGCTCTGCAAACCCTGGCCCCAGTGCCCTTGGTTGGGAATTCCCTTGGGAGTCATAACCATCCTCAGACAGACCAAGCCTGCCAGCCTACATCACAGACGAAACAAATGTTGCTGCAGGTTCCCCACAAGCTCTGTATCTCCTCCCTCAGTGCCAGAGAAGCACCCTTCTTGTGACTGACTCATGCCACCTTTCCCCACCTCATACTTTCCAGTACCTTGCCTGTTGAGAATAACTCTGCCATCTTGGTTTGCATTTGTGAGGGCCGAGAGAAATCCTTCAATCTGCATCAGTGGAGAGGCACTTCGGAGATGGTCATGCTCAGCCTCCACGGGGGGGCTCTGGGGGGTACCTGCTGGCCCAAAAAGGGAAGGCGAGGCAGGCAATTTAGGCCACACTTCTAAGGAAGGGCTAAGCACAAAACATGCTCTACAGGAACACAATACCTGGCCTACATATGCAGGCAGAGAACAAAGACCCATTAAAGGTGAAAACCCAAATTCTGTCTCATTGCTTAGAAAAAAAAAAAGAAAAGAAAGATCTCTTTTTGGCTGGCACCACTAAGCAGAGCTACTACACACAGTAGCTCAGGTCCCAGAGCCAGCAAGTCACAGAACTGCAATGCTTGAGCGCATGTGGTGTGAATACAGAATTACATCATTCGGCTCAAAGGGACTTCACAAATCCAATGCACAGTTGCCTAGGTCAGCTAGTCATACCTGTTAAAAAACACCCATGCACAGCGCCTTCTTCAGTCTCTCATTCTGCAAATCTGCCTCCCCCCTTTCCTCATGCAGAGAAATGCAGGTTCCACATCCTCACTCTGCCCACAGATGCACAAGCAGAAGATGCCTGAACTCACCCTCTTTATCAGATCCCTGCTGAAGGGTCACAAGAAAGTTCTGCAAACCAGCCAGCTTCTGGTTCTCCTTGTTGGTCTTCACAGCTGAGGCAGGACCTCCATATCGCTCCACAAACCCAAAAAGCTGCCAAGCAAAAGCCAGAAAGACCAAGACTACCAACAGCAGGAATCAGACAAGATAAAGGCAGGTTTGCTGGCCTGCCACAGATAAAGTTCCTTAGTAGGTGTTCAGTAGAAGCCTAATCAGAATGTATCAGCTCCCATTACCTTCCTCCACCCATTGAATCAAAAGCAAAACAAGTTTCTGATGTCTGTTCTTCCAGTGCAATGCAGCCTACTTGGCGGGCAGATTTGAGGCCAAGCAGCACAGAATTGGCACCCACTGGAATACCATGGTAAACCACATTGTATGTTTCCTTTCTGGGTAAGCAAAAGTTCTTCTGCCCATATAGTGCTTTTTACAGGAACCATTTTGTTTGCAGAGCAGGGTAGAGAAGACAAGCTCCCACCCCAGCTGCATCTTCCATCTCAAACTCCAGGTATGAAAAAGCACTTGAACACTGCTGACCAGGGAACCACAGGGGACGTACCTTCCTGCTGATGAGGCTCTTCTCACAGTACCGCTGAACCTGTGGGAGGAAGACAGGAAATGAGCTGGCATTCAGCACCCCTTCTGCCATCCTGCTGTCCTTGATCCCTGTCCAGCAGGGCTGTCACTTGCTGTGCTTTTGGGGAGAGGTGCACAGCTCTTTGTGGGCACTGCCTGCCAGACAACAGTTTATTACAACAACATTCCAGAGTGGACACACACAATGATAAGGTGCTGTGTTTGGAAGTTCAAGAGGGGAGTTAGGTTACTGAGTAATAAAATTTATGCATCCACAGCCTTTAGAATGTAGCTTTGCCTACGGACAGCTAGAAAGCAGATTCTGCCATGTGAGCTTTGGCTCTACTTCCAGCTCTCACACACACTCCAAATAATCTCAAACAAGTCACCACCACCTGTGCCCTAACAGACAATGTTTGCATTACCTTGAAGAGGTTGATATTGTCAATCTGGCTCTGAAATAGAAAGTCATTGATGGATTTCAGCACTGTCCCTGAAAGAAAAGAGGGAAAAGGGGAAAAGAAATTACTACCTGCTGCTGGGCCTGCACCCCTTACTGCCCACACCCATGTCCCTGACTGATAGCTGCATACCCCAGGAGTTCACTCCAGTCTTACCTGTTTGGGAAACTGCCTGACACCCAGGATTCTGGTTCACATTACCTGTAAAGCATGAAACCAATTCAAGGGAGGCTTGAATCTGTCTCAAAATTAACCAAGAAACTAAAGACTGAACTTGATAGGTACAGTGCACAAAAACCCCAAGAAGTAACTATGCATCTGCAAAACATAGCTATACAGACAAAACATCAGCTCCCAGTCAGTTTTAATTTGCCCTGTAGAGTAGCCCTACATCGTAGGACAAGTGTGCTGCTGCATCCTAAGGAACACCACCTACATTCCTTCTGTGGCAGGAAGCAGCAGGTAGGGTGGGTGATCAGAAATGCTCACACAGTACGTAGTCATGCTGCAAAGACCAGTGGATGGGGACTGCAATGCATCCTTCACCCCTCCTCAATGCAGCAGCAGGGAGGTGGGAAGCACAGAGGCTGGCAGGTAACTGGGAGGAGGGGAAAAAACCTAAGGACACCTACATGCCCAGAGCCTGACAGCCAGAACAGGATTAATTGCTGCCACTCACTGCATTTTATGTCCTAGTGTTTAACACCCACCTCACATCTCACTTTTGCAGCCTCTGCCCCAAAGGGCTGCATTTCCCCTGCGCATGGAGGAAGTTGTTTATGAACTTAAGACATGCTCTCCTCAAGACACGCTAAGGTCTAGCAAACAGATCATTGGAAAAAGGGAGCCCTGCAGATTCCTGTGGATCTAAAATCAAAGCAAAATAGCATTTTCTCACAAAGGAAAGGCACCACTCAAGAAAGATTCATTCTGCAGATGCATGCTGACACAAATAGAGGCCTTGCTACCAGATAACCTAGAGATTAATTTCATGCAGTTCTTGTGCTACACTGTTATACATCTGTTACACATCTGCTGGATTCCTCACTTAGCATCTTACATTATCCCCACTCCAATTGGATCTGAAAATCACACAGAAAGAGAAGTAAACTGCCTCTACCAACTTACAATGTCATCTGCTGCTCTTCAGCTAGTGAATCAAAGAGAAGGGTTCAAGTAAACACCAGTCAACTTGCCCATGTACAAACCAGCCTAAGAAATAAAATTACTGGCATCTGAACCTATACATGAGCAACACTTTCCTGAAGTCTCTGCAGAGCGGGAAGGGGGACAGTGTCCTGAGGAAGCACTAACTAGCTCAGAGTCTGTCAGTATCCCTGGAGACACAGGAGGTTTGCTTACCTCCCAGCATGGCCACAAACCGCTCCAGTAAATACAGGATCTGCTTCATGTACATCAAGTTCTTTGCCTTCAAACGTTTCCTATGAAAAATGAGACAAATTTAGGCCCCAAAACATCTTCAGGGACGAACACAAGCAGCTGAGCTGCAGAAACAAGTACATGAACTCTTCTTCATTTTGGAGAGACAGGAACTAAGATTTTTTCCAAGTTCACTCTCCCTGTTTGTGGCAGGGCACAGTCTTCAGGATATCCTGCCCGAGGTCATCCCAAAGCACTTACCCATGCTCCCCGCACTGTTCCTACCATTGCACTTCTCCTTGCATATTAATTATAGTTTACTACAACAGCAGTGATGCCTCAAGACCCTACTGCAATAATGCTCCACAAATTCAGTTATTAGCATTGAGCACAACAATCAGCCACTGCAGGGATGGCAAGATGCAGAGCCAAAACCCACATACTGCTTCCTCCTCCTCAGAGCTTCCTGCCTCTACCATAATGCCAGTCAGCACATGAAAGACTAAGGTCCGGGAGAGACATGAAAGACTGAATCTTTTGAAACCCTGCATCACAAAGTAGAAGTGATTAGAGGGAGATACTGGGAAAGGAACCCAGTGTAAGGGAAAGCCAGAATCCTCAGGGTATCCCCTTCTCACTGCTTAATACCAGCCCCAGGAGTCTGACTTAGACAGATTCTAGACAGGGATAATGAAGCAAGTGTCTTTTCATCTGCAGAACTATTAATGCAGTAACTTTCCACTGGGGAAAAGCAAGAAAGACCCTGCAGCCACAAGGCAAGCCAAGGCACCCACAGACCTTGCCTCTGCTGTGCTGTTTTCCCCCGAGATCCTCACCTGTATCTCTCCATGTACTGAGACAGCTGGGAGTGGGCACAGCACAGCTACACGAACAGAAAGCAGAAGCTGTTGTTATAAAGGAGACAAGAAAGGGCACTGCTGGAAGCAGAGCTCCCTCTCCTTTCACAGGCCAGGCTGTGACTCACCTGAGAGCCGCTGACCTCGGCACTATGGATACAGGTGATGGTGTCTATGAGGTTGTGGGCCTCGTCAATGATCACAACCTGGTCCTTCAGCTTGATCCCGGCAGCGTTCCTGGTAGGCTCATGCAAAAGCATCTGATAGGGCAGCACCACCAGCTATAGGAGAAGCACACGCTGCCCTGATTCCAGCTCTCATCCTTACAAACTTAAGGCATTCTTCAACCACTCATTAACAGCCCATATCAGAGGGCTTTGCAGAATGCAGCCAAGTGACTTACTCATATTATGGGACAGGTAGGAAGAAAACCAGGAGCACATGCTTGAGAGGGGCGCTGGGATATAAGCTGAAGAGAAATGATTATGCTACAATTGCATATGGGCTCAGGTTACCTTCCAAATCTCCTTTGGAGCACTGAAGGCACATCTTCAGAGAGAGCCCAGCAAGGAAGAAGAGTGGTGTAAGAGCTAAGAGTACACCCGTGTGTCAGTATTGCCTCACAATTGCTGAACCTTCCACGTATTTCAAAACGCTGAGACATACAGTATCCCTATGAACTTCTGATGGGAATTCTCATTTTCCTTTGTTTTCTGAGCAAAACTACAGCTTGACAGAAACAACCTGTTTACAGACTCCCCCAATCGAAGTAACATTACTAGAGGGAGCAGGCCATCAGTTCATTCTTAGAGTGCCTGGCATTAATGCCACTAAAACTGTTGCACCTTACCTGAGCAGCAGGGATGGCGAATCGACTCCCATAATATGGGCAGGCTTTGGTCTCCCTTCCCAAGGACACCAACTGCTCAATGTCCTTCATTTCCACTAGAACTTCATCACGGAGAAACTGCATTTGCTCATAGGAATAAAATGGGCACACCGTGCGACTCACACGTCTCTTCTTCCCCTCATTCTCCTCATCACTCTTCTTTTCTGACAGCAGAAATCAAAAGAAAGCTACGAGCAACACGCACAACAGCCTAGAAGAACCACTTTACAGAACCTCATGGATTTCAAAGCAAGCTTTGTCATGTGTATTCCTGACCTATCACCTATTTAAAAATTACTCAGCAGCAACATTTCCTTCTCCACAGTGGACAATACTCTTGCCAGTTAGATTTAGCATGTGACATCTTCCAACATTTCTGGTACTGAGTTAACAAACACAAGTATCTTTCCAGTGCAGAAATCCTGACCAACTTAAGACACTCAGAAAATTTATCCCGATCTCAGCATAGCCTGGAGACCAAGAAAAGTAAAAGCACCAAGGAGTCCTGTTCCTCCAGCCTGTCATTCGCAATGTGTCCTAACACTCTAGTGCTAGTGTCCTAGCACTCTAGCTAGAACGGACTGGCAGTGCCCACTGTCTCCACACTCTCATGACAGCTTTATCGGGAATTGCTTCCCCAGGCTGGGAGCGTTCCTACCATGTTTGTTCTTTTGCATCTCCATGCAGCGGTCATTGATGAGCTGGAGAGCACCCAGGCGTCGCACCTCCTCATTCACACACAGGTTCTGGCACGTGCAAAGAGAGGAAGGGAGTCAATTCAGAACTGAGCACCCCACGTGCACCCTCTGCTGTAAAAGGAAAGATTTTCTTTAAAGCAACCTCAGGCCAAATTCCAGAAAGGAAAAGTCTACCAGTCAGACACTGGGCGTACTAACTGCTACAAACATGTTCGAAACCCACAGAAACTTAGCAGAAAAAAATGAGAAAAACAGAGCTCACTGCTACACAACAGCTTCTAAAAAATGCAGCCAGAAGTACTACTCTACTAAGAAGACCTTCTCAGTGACCCCGACACCTGTAATACTCCACATCAGAAAAGGCAAAACAGATTCTTGCATTTACATCAAAGGGTAAATGACTAAAACAGAGTTCACAGAAAAATGTACATCACACAGCTCTGTGTTGCGAGCCATGCCTGCTTTAGTTTTTCAACAGGAGACTCAGTCAATCCCCAAGGTGACTTCTGGTGGCACCAGATCCACACAGCTCCTGGCAATCTGTTCTGGGTCCCTTGAGAACACCACCACGTACCTGTCTGGATCCCAAGGAGACCAGACGTGTGTCTTTGCCAAAAGGACTTTTCTGCACCTCATGCACAAACTGGGACAGCTGGGAGTGAGTGCGGCTGCAGTAGTAGATCTGCAATGACGAAGAACAAGAGGAAGACAAGAAGAACATGGAAGCCAATCCCCTGCCTATGACCAATCCTACAAGGAAGCAGCCAAGCACTTCAACAAGGTTCACCTTGCTCAAGCCTTCAAAAACACAAGGGAAGACACGTGTTTGAGTGCCACCTTAGAACTGTTGAGGCCAAAAGCCCCATCTTTGTTTTTTCCTCTGCATTTGCCTTTGTTTCCATTTAATTTTCCAAGGTCTCTATAAAACAGGGATTCACCATGGCAGAGTAATAAAAAACTATTGCAATGTGCTTTTACAGCAAGCCACAGCAAAAACTTAGCAGTGCTAGCTAGCACAGCAAGCTGCTTAGGCAGGCAATGTAGTCCAGGAGATGAACACAGCAGAACGAGTTGTCTTTATCAAGAAACCTGGCAGGTTTTGGATGCTACTTCCTAAATCCTTCTGTACTGCCTGACTGTTGGAAAGGTGCAAGGAAGCCATAATTCTACTCACTCCTACACTATTCTATGAAGTGGCACTATTTACTTTCTTCATCTCACCTTAGTCACATGCTCCTCTTCCAAATCATCATCATCGTCTTCCAGCCTAAGAAAAGAGAAAGCTCAAACAGTCTCCTTTCAGCAGACCACTGACAGTAAGAATCAAATGATGCTCGACTACAAGAGTGAGGTCTCAAGAGAGGCGATTAGGTCATCTCAAGAAGAGCCTCAGATCTCAACTCAGGTGGTAAAAGAATAATCAACTTTTTAAGAATAGTGTAAGTGTGCATAATCAAGTCAAACCTTTCTCTTTAAAAGAAAAATCTCTTCTAGGCCATGCCTTTTACAAGTTCAAGAATTTTTTTTTTCCTTTCGATTCAGGGGCTTCTAGGCCTCAGGCATAAGCTAATCAGTGCTATACTATTCTTTGGTGAGCTTATTTATTTTTGTAAAGCTTTCCCTTTAGAAGCAATTTACCACCCTCCAGCTATTGCATAAAGAAAGGCTTCAGGAAAGCATTCAGCTGCCATAGAGCTCCTCAAAGGCAACAGCAGTTTAATGTTTGATAAACTAACTACATATAAAAGTTAAGCATTCTTCAATTTTTAAGGCAGAAGGCTCTGTCTAGACACTAATTAGTAAATTTGTATTTTAAATGCATTTGACTTTTTGTGTTGAAGTATGGCTTCTGGCTTTCTGCATAAAGCAAATGCATGAGGGAGAAAAGTGTGTATGGCGTTTTCATGCCAAAGCTCCGTCTCAGAAATGTGAACATTTCTGCCTTTAGAGTATCAAAAGATGCCAGGGCTAATCTGCAGAACTGACAGCTTCCTCTGGTGTCCTGAGTTCCATTCTGCTCTTCTAATGCAAGGAACTTCATCTCGAGTTATTCACTCAGCATCCAGAGGCACTCTCCGGGAAACTGAGTGTGGATAAAGGCAGGACGCTGCCACACATTTTAAGACGCACTTTCTCAGAAAGCACTTCAAGTCACTCAGATCAGTCTAACAGAAGTTTTAAAAAAACCAAACCGAAATAAAATCCCCCTAAATAACCAATTAAATAAAACCCCAGAACAACCACCACCTTATACTGTTTGAAAAGGTGCGAAACACTTTTTTAATAAAATCTGCACAACCTCTTTAATCAGGGCAAGACAAAAATTAGAAAAAGTTTCCTTAGCATGGAATCCCCCCTCAGTCCCTGTCCTTACCCAGATACCACTTTCTTTTCATCATCACTCTCATATTCAGCGAGAATCAGCTCCTCCTCGTTGTGATCCAGCTGGTCTAGAACACCCTCTCCAGCTCCCTGTGAAAGAGCCTCCTTGCTGAGCTGAAGAAGGCGCTTTGCCTCATCCTCCTCGCATCTCTGGAAGGAACACAAGAGCACAGTATTTCCTATATAAAAAGAGAGCAGCACAGGGGTTGCTTTATGGCATGGACAGGTCAGAAGACAGCACAGTCCCTCACAGAAGGCTGAAGCTGTTCAGCCCCACAGAATGCAGCTGTTACCAACAACCAAAGCCTTGCCCACACAGACAGTTATGAGGGGGAAACATAAAGGACCTTCTCTGCAACAGGCCTGCTGAACTAATAGACCCTCAATTAAATGTTCATGTAATCCAGTATTAGTTGCTTAAAGTGGCCCATAAAAGATGTCTGCCTGAGAGAAAATAGTGTGTAAATAAACCTGAACAAACAAAGATGTAAGGACATAATCAAACACTGTGCACTTTTAACTCAAAGCTAGAATCAGCTCAGCAGCTGGTTTAGAACAAGATTTCTCTTGCTGTTTTTTTCTCCAGTTGTTACTCTAACGCAGGTTTACCTCTCCACAAAAATTCAGTTAAACTGTTGAAGAACAGTTTTTTGATTAACTTCTGTGTCACGATAAAGAAAAGTTCATTTTTTCCATCTGAAAACAGCATCTTCCAACATCAGTGAGAATTTTATTACCATGGCATTATACAGAAAAAGCAGTTAGCAAGCACTACAGAAAAGATGAATCAGTTGCTTTTCCAAATCTCCATAGTATTTCTCTCATTTGCTTTCTTGCTTTTCATCATGCTTCTCATTTCACATGCTCTTCATCCCCTTTGAAGACACAAGTTCTTTGTTCCATTTGTTTTCTATTTGCCATTCTATATGATTTCTGTCATATCCTTTTGACAGGTGTTGACCAAAACATTACACAGTATTTGAGATGGAGCACACTACAAACTAATAGCCTGGCAGACTAATAAATCTGTCTGTCTGGGGACCTAAACTGAGTATTTCTGGGAAGTTTGACTCATATAATCAAAAAGCATCAAGAGCACTGAGGCAGTCCATGCATCTAAATGACAGGAAAATATATCTGTGAACTGTAATACCATTTTTATTCCAGAAGTACAGAGTGTTCACACATGCTCATAAAACAGAGATCTTTCCAAAAAAAGCCTCCAAGTATTAAAGCTTTTAAAAGAACAGCAGAGGGCCAGAAGACAATCAGAATACACATCATTTCTACCCACACACAAACATTTTCGTGGGAAATTATCGATGCACAGATTTTTTTTCACATCTGTACTTTTAAAAGAAAATCTAAAAAATAGTTTTGGATGACTGATTTCAGAAACCTCATACAAAAAGTTCCTCAAACAGGCGGGTTGGAAAAGTCAGTGTGAGGTCACACATAAGCAAGTATGAACAACACTGAAAGTTCTGATCTCTGGAATAACTCACCTTCCTCTTTGCTACGTATTTTAACTGCACGTTATGCCACATTTTCTCAAGACGATCTTCTCGCTTTTTCCTTCTGATCTGCTCCTCCTACAATAAAGGGAGAGTGGTGGTAGGATGAAGTGGATTTAGCCCTCAACCCTTGGTATCACCACTTATGCTCTGGGCATAGAAAAAAGATTAATGGAAACAAAATTGCCAGTACACGGTCCCGTTCTCCCGGAGTGCTCGCCTACTGAGTGTTACTCTCCTCAAAGCAATACAGTTTCTTGTCTTGGGCAACCTGCAGGCAAAGACCACCACCATCAAAGTTACCTCACGTGTTTTCCACTCATCATCCAGGATAAAGGAACAGTTTGCCCAGAGAGGTGGTGGAGTTCCCTTCCCTGGAGATATTAAAAAGCCGCCTGGACACTGGGTACCGCGCTCTAGGGACTCTGCTCGAGCAGGAAGGCTGTTCTAGGTGACCTCCACTGGTCCCTTCCAGCCCCAGCCATTCTGTGACTATGTGATATCTGCCCTCCCGATCCTCTCTCCTCGTTATTTCACCCGTCTTCTACACACGAGCTCTTCCCCACCTTCAGCCTGTCCACCATGTCCCGCTCCTCCTTCTTCTGCACGAAGGCCGTGACCCAGTCCGGCTCCCCGGCCGTGTCCGCGCTGCCCGGCCGTGCCTGCTGCGGGGTCAGCCCGTCCTGCTCGCTGGCCCCCAGCGCCAGCAGCCGCGCCTCCTCCTGCCGCCGCTTCTCCTCCCAGTCCCGGAGCCAGGACAGGGCCCCGCAGATAAGGCTCAGCGATTTGCCCTGTCACGGAGAGCCAACAAGGTGAGGAGCGCTGTCGCCACCGCCGCGGCCCCGCTCGGCTACAGCCGCGGCCCGGCCCCACCGCCTCACCGTGCCCGTGGGGCTCTCGAAGATGCCGACCCGGCCGGCCTCCAGCGCGCCGTACAGCGCCTCCATGAACTGCTCCTGAATGCGGTACGGAGTGTAGGGGAACGGGAACCGGCGCGGCGCCATCCCGCCACTCGCCATCCCGCTGCTCGCCATCCCGCCCCGCTTCGAACCGGGCGGCGGGGCCGCCCCCGCCCCTTCCCGTGACGCGACGGAAGGGCCGCCCCGCGCTGCCCTCTGCGCACAGAGCCCCCCTTCCCGAGCTCCCAGAGCCGGCCGGCGCTCACCCATCTTCCCCCCGTTCCCTCCTGTCACACGCAGGGTCAGAAAAGTGGATTGCAGAGGAAAAAAAAAAAAGAATAAGGGTTTTATTTAGGATGGAAATGCATAGCTTGATATAAAACACTGCAATATAAAAGAAGTGTATGTAATAATAAATGCTGAAGTTTACGTATTAGTACTTTGAAAACAATAGTGACCTAAAGAAGAGTGGAATAAAAAGAACAACAGAATTGCAGTCAGTCTCTGGACCAACAGTGAGAATTCACCGTGTACCATTTCAGACTAGGGCATCTGGGGGCAAATCCTTTCTTTTTGGGTTAAAAAATGTAAGGCCACGTTTTGTCCACATTTTGTTGATATCCCAAGTTGGACGGAGTTTCAAATCAGCAACAACAAATCTGGGGGAAGCTGCCACAGACTAGCATTAGACTGCATTTCAACTGGAAACGCTTCTGCATCCATGTTTTCTATGAACAGCCATTAGAGTTTTGTGTTACCTAGCTATCATGAGGTAGGAACTGTCCCACGTAAGACTTGGATAATAGAAAAAAAAGACAAAAAGATTGAAGTTCAGTTCCAAAGTCACTCTCAAAAGATTTGGAAATGCCTTGTCAAACACTGTGTAAACTTACTACGTTCATGAAAAGTAAGGGAAGGTAAGAAATAGAAGCGTTCCTAACAAGCCAAAGTTTTGAGTCAGAACCAACCTGGAACATTTTATTTTGATCTTCACTTTAGCTGTATTTTACAAGCCCAATTCTCCCAGTTATTATTCTAGTACATATTCACAGTCCTCACCCTGAAGCTGGTGCTTATTCCTCAGGCTCTTGGCACTCTTCCTAAACCACCAGCACTCAGATCACAGGACTAACTCCCCGTTTCCAGATCTCCTGAAGTTTTCTGTGGCTCTGGGGTTAAGAACCCAACCCTAAACCAGATACACCATGTCTCCAGCCAGTCTGTTCCCACCGTGGTTCTCATCATGCATTCAGATACTCCCAAAACTACTTTATTTTCCTGCTCTGAACATCCACTCCAGGCTTATGGCAGAAGTGAGCAGGAGGTGAGCATTCTTTTACCCACCAGACATTTATAAGGTTTCTTAGCCATGTGGATTTTCAAATGCACTGTAAGTGTTGTGCTTTTCCGGAAGGTTTTGCCACACTCGACACATTCATAGGGCTTGGTTCCCGCATGAATCCTCAGGTGGGCACCGAGGGCCGAGCTGTGCCGGAACGTTCTCCCACACTCCTCACACCTGTAGGGTCTCTCGCCGCGGTGGATCCTCAGGTGCACGTTTAGAGCCGAGCTCCGGCGGAAGCTGTCCCCGCACTCCACGCAGATGTAGGGCCGCTCTTCGGTGTGCACGCTCTGGTGCTTGGCCAGAGTGGAGTGGTCGCTGCACCTCCGGCCGCACTCGGTGCACTGGAAGGGGCTAAGCAGGAGGCTGCCGTGGCACATGGGCAGGGCCTTTCCCCCATGGATCCGGCGGTGAGTGGTGAGCGCCGAGCTCTGGCTGAAGCCCTTTCCGCACACAGGGCACTTGTAGGGCCTCTCACCCGTGTGCGTTCGCATGTGGGTCACCAGCGAGGAGCTCTGCCGGAAGGTCTTCCCACACTCTGTGCACTCGTAGGGTTTCTCTCCCGTGTGAATCCTCTGATGCCGAATGATAGCTGAGCTGTCCCGGAAACACTTCCCGCACTCCTGGCACTTGTGGGGCTTCTCTCCGGTGTGGACCCTCCGATGTATGATCAGGGAGGAGCGGTCGCTGAAGCTTTTCTCACACCGGGGGCAATTAAAAGGTTTCTCACCCTTGTGGCTTCGCTGGTGGACGATGAGATGCGAGTTCTGGCTGAAGCTCTTCCCACATACGTTGCACAAGTAGTGTCTCTCTCCCGTGTGGGTGCGCTGGTGTCTGATCACGTTGGACCTCTGGCTGAAGGTCTTCTTGCACTCGCTGCACTGGTAGGGCTTCTCCCCCGTGTGGATCCGCTGGTGTTTGATCAGGTCCGAATTGCGGGTGAAACTCTTCCCACATTCAGAGCAGCCGAAGGGTTTCTCTGCCAGGTGGATCCTCTGGTGCTGGCTCAGGTATGAACTCCGGCTGAAGCTCTTCCCACACTCAGGACACTTATAGGTTTTCTCCCCCACTCGCTGAATCCAAATGGCACTGTTCCCACACATGGGTGGGTCCAGCTCGTCCCCAGCAAGAATAACCTTGCTGATGTGGGCTTTACCACTGTCCTCACAATCCCAGACCTCCATCCCATAAGGAGGTACCATTCCCTTGATTTCCCGTCTCTTTGGAAAACACGTCTCTATTTCTCTTTCTATTTCCAGCTCCTGCTTGTGGTCCTGTCTTTGATCAGCATCCTGGAAGAAATCTTCTGTGAGCTTCGTGGAGGGGAACAGATGGAATTCAGCTCTCACTGAACTTTCCTGATGAAGTTTCTGATGAAGGCTACCTTTCCATGTGTCGCCCATGGTCTTGTCACCTGCTGGAGTGAACAGAGGAACTAACAGTGAATAACCCTCTGCTTCTCTGAGGGAGAAGTCCAGACAGAGAGACCACCAAGACCTGCTGCATGTCAGCCACCATGAGCTGACAGCTGACAGCTTGGTATCTTCTCAGGGCACAGTGAGGGCATGGAGTCTGAGGTGAGTGGGAGGGGAATGTGACTCAAGGATAGGAGGCCACTGCAGCACAGATTGCAAAGGGGATCCTCTGTTAAAGTTACAGCCCTAAAGGGCAAGACCCATCACTTGCTTGCCCTCAAAGTTTCCATGTCTAGCAAGGTGAGAGAAACATCATTACTGCTTTCCTTAATAATTCCCACTGCAGCTGCTTCTCCTCCTGCTGCCTATGAATCACTGTTCTTCAGCCAATATTCCCATACTTGATCATGGAAAAAAGGAACCATCACGACAGAAACATCCAACCCTGCCTAGAATATTATTTCCTTCCTTCTTTCCAGTCATAGCCCTTTTCCTTAAAAAGAAAGCTCTGCAGCAAATTGTATCTAGATTTCGTCTACAGAACAGATAGACAACTGAGTGGAATGATAAACTTTTATTAATCAAGCACAGAAATGAACCTTTAGACTGAAACATTTGGAGGCTCCTGGTTTTTCATTGGTTATACTCATCTGGAGACACACCTTGGAAATTCATGCTGGAGTGTGAGGTAAGTGGATGAGATGGACAGCACTGCATACAGACTAAACATCATCCTCTCACATGGAATAGGAGGTGATGCAGCACATTAAACACCTCAGGTTCTGTTTCGGATGATCTGCAGATTTTGGAAGACACTACACTGGTTATACCAATCCCCAAAGTTTTGTTTACAACACTCAGGGCTGAAAAACATTTGCAGTATAAAAAAAGTTACTTAAAAGCACCTCAAAGCAGCAAACTGACCCAGATACTGTCAAATATTGTCAGCACAAGACAAGAAGAAAAAGCCACACTTTGGTTTATGTCTTTTAACATTATGAGTGTATTCTTTGCTGAAAAATACACAAGATTAAATCCATTTTGGACAGGGTCTTTTTGAAAGGGTATTAGGTACCCGAGGAATGTGTTTCATCTTTGCCATACTCTGCCTACAGATCTTCCTGGAAGCAGAATCTATTTACTGAGGAAGCAGAAGAGGCAGGGTGAGTGTGGAGTGTGCAGCATGGTATGCCCCAGATTTTCAGCATTCAGCTCTTCCCTTCCCAGACATGCTCCATGCAATTTCTCACCTTGTGAGCAGTCTCTCTACTGGCTCAGTGTTTAGCTGCTTCTGACCAAAAAGCTGCTTTTCTTCACCTTATCCAAAAGGTTAAAGCCATGCTGGGGACTGCAGGTCCTGATCAGAGGAAGGAAAACAGACATAATAAATACCTGTCATAGCAGCAATGCTGTAGGGTGAGATTGCAGGAGGATAAGTATTTAGGAGCTGAAAGTAACCTAGACCACAGGAAAATGATGCCCAGAAACATGAGTCAGGGTCACTGTCAGTCCTGCCATACACACTGTGACACCACTGTTCAGGTCCAATAGCCAGGGCCAGCTCAGGTAGCATAGAGAGGTCAACCACATGTCCAGAGAGCTGCCTGACAGCTTCCTGCCTTCTCACAGGTGTCTGGATGTTATTCCTGCGGTAGCTCCAGACCAAAAATGCCTCCTGATGAGTTTTGTGTAAGAGAAATATCGATTCCTCAAACCATTTTCTCTCCACCACCTTTCTTCCTAGTGTTTTCTGCCATGGTCTGGAGCCCTGTCTACTGCCTTGTGGATCCAGTCTCAATGGATCAGCCAAGCACACACACATCTGGGCAAGAGACAAGATTTTGATCTGCTCACATATTATCCACAGCAGCAGCCCAAAGGCAGAATTTCCTGTCCTGTGCTCCAGAAAAATGGCTGTTTGACTACCTCCTTCCAGATGGATTTTACAGGGCTGGCAGTGAGCAGAAAGAGTGAAACACACCTGTTTATGCAAGAACACTGCTGGGGGGGAGCAGCAGGATGGGGGGGCAGCAGGGAGGAAGCAGGAGCAGCAGAGGATGGAGTGTTTGGAACACAGGTGTCTGTGACATCAGTGGCAAAGCAGCAGAGATGACACCTCCAGCAGTGCAAGTGGGCCCCAACTGTCACAGGCACTGCTCCCAGTGCTATGATGGCCTTGTGGGCTTATCTGGCTTTGTCTGGTGAGTAGGAATTGTCTCTCCTCCAAACCCAGCTGTGAGGAAGGGCAGCGGACCCAGCTGCTCTGCACCCTCCCTCATCACTCCCTTTGCTTTTGGAAGCAAAAGGAAGGGATGGAGCACCCTCCAATACCTCAAATGCAAATCGTACCTGAGAATCCCAGGGCTTCTAATTTTGGCAATTTTCACCACTGGAGTTGGTATTTTATTCATCAAGGAGGGCCACTGAGTGACCAAAGAGCCAGGCAGAAGTCAGAGCTGGATGCAGTGGGCACAGGCTGGAGCAGAGGTGGAGACTGGGGATGCCATGACAGGGACAGCTGGGTGCATTAAACCAGACACGAGCACTAAGGCACAGGTCTGGAGTTAACCCACAAAGCTAAGAGGGAAGAGTTCGCACAGTAAAGCAACAGGGGAAGCAGGAGAAAGAGGGCTGAGAGAGGACCTTGGTTAAAGACCTGTGTAGCCAGAGGAAGAGAGTTTGCAGAGGCTAAAAATCTTGAAAGGAAACAGCCTATTTGCTCCAGCCCTGACAACAGAGCAATATTCTCAGTTTCAGCCATGACTTCCAAGACACTTCTCCCAGTTCAAAATTTCAATCTCCAGAGCTTTGGTCCCTCAGTCGTGTACTGTCACCAAAATAGTACACTCCTTTCAATATGGGCAAAGCAGGTTTTCCACAGGTCTGGACCTTCCATCTCTAGCTTGTTAATGCATTTCCTATGTGCTGGATCCTGCACCCAGAAAAGGCAACAGAGATCTGGATTCAGCCCTCCATTTCCTTGTCCCTTTGACTCCCTGCACTCTATTTTCTACCAGTGCTCTTGGGCTGGGGCTGCATAGCCGGCCCTCGGGGCACAAAGGCACAGCAGCCAGGAACACCACTCTCTGACCAGGAATACCACCAGTTCTTCAAGTTCCTGCGGATCACCATCCAAGCCAGCACTGCCTGCCTCCTTCGTGAGCTGTACGGCTGCAAGAACTCACTGGTCCAGAGACTGGACGAGTATGAAAACCACGGAGTCATCCCTCCAGGTAAAGCCAACCATGATTCCCAAGGGCAGGCAGTTGGACAGGGGCCTTGCATGGCCCTGATCACAGGGAGAGGAAACACTCAGGAGCTGGGCAGGGGAGGGGGGGGGTAGCAATCCTGCAGTGAGGAGAAGGGATCTGCTCATGGGCATCCTCTCTCACATTTAACTGCATCCACATGTGTCCCTAGGACCAGCCTCCTCTCACCCCATGAAGTCATGAAGATAACCAGGAAGCATTGGAGTTTCTCACAAGGTTCCCAAATGGCACAAGGGTTTTCATAGAGGATGTCACGCAACAGGGATGTTATTGCTAAGGAGGATGTCAGCACTGTAGTCTATCACTGGGTCTATGTCTTTATTTGCCTCTCTAGGGCCCATATGCTCCGAACTGCCAGGAAATCCTTTTTTCCGCAACTTCTGCACCTTTTCTCTTTATCGCTGTCTTACGAAAAAGTATTTCCTTAAGGTGAGTTATTTAGCTATTTCCTGAAGACTATGGCAAGTCTCTGAGCAAGTAACAGGCAAAAGGGAGAGCCCTGAAAATGTGTAAGTGGGAAAACGGAAGGCTAAAAGACGGGGAAGATAGAACAGAGCCATGGGCAGCCCACCTTCCAGGGGCACTCAGACCAAGCTGATTAGCTTACACAGATGGCACCTGCAGCCACTTGCCAAAAAGGAGACTGCAGAAGGTATTCTTCAAGAAAATGAACCTTTGAGGACCACCTCACCCCTCTTCTCCAGCTCTCATTCCCAACCAAATTGAGACAATCTAGGTTTCTCCAGGGGAAAGGGGGATTCATGTATCCTAGAAGAGTAGAATAAAGAGAGCTGTGAGTCCCAAGAGAGATTAACGGGCAGACTTAACAAAGAAAGGATATGAAGGTTTATTTTGCTTTCCTGGGCTCATCTTAGTAGGAAATGGGAAAGATGAGATGCTGCAGAGAGCTAAGCACACAGAACAGGGCTGTGCACAGGTGCCTGCTCCTAAGCCTCTCCAGAGGAACATTTTCTCCTCCACAGAGGACCGCCTGCCCAGGACACAGCAGAGCCAGGCAGCGCAGCAAAGCAGGCACCAACACCACCACCACCACAAGCAGTGATGCCACGTCATCCAGCAGCTTTGGTCCCCAGCCAGTCCCCACCATGTCTCCCACATCTGGCTCCAGACCTGGCACAGGCACAGCTGTGACCCCCACCTCCTTACCCACAAGCACACAACCAAATCCTTCTGGCCCACAAGCCACGGAGGTGACAGCCAGTGGCCAGCAGCAAGGACAGCTGCCCAACAGTGACATCGAGGATCTCCTCCTGAGGATACTGGACAGCCAGGTGCAGACTTCACTGCAGACAATGAAGTTGCTGATGTCTGTTGGGAATACAGTGAAGGAGGAAGAGTTGCAGAAGGCTGCCACGAACCTGCTGGTGGCCCTGAACAATGCAAATGTGTCTTGGTCACCAACCAACTGATACAGCTCAACAGTGTGGTAAACACAGGGGAAAAGCCATCTCTTCCAAGTGCATGGGGAAACAGAGCCATGGGAAATGCTATTGCTCAGGATTCAAAGAAAAAGACGGTATCCTCTTGGAAGTAAATGTATTGAAAAGATACCATTCTCTCCTGTAAAAACTGTTTGCTCACCATTGATGGTGTTTGTTGTGTCATTCAAGGGATGTCATAGGAGAATATTGGCTTTTCTTCATTAAACGTAGGTGCTCCTACTCAAAAGCATTAGGAGAAGAACCTTCTTTGGAAATGTGTGTGAATATACACACACAGATATACAACAGGTGCTCTGCAAGTGCAGGAAGGCCTTACCCTGCAAGGGAACTGCTGGTCCAGCATTCTCCTTGTTTGCACATGGTTGACATCTACTTCTGAAGTACTGTTATGAAACACACAGGATAAATATTCATATTAAGAGCCTCCTCTTGTCTCTCACAAAAAAATCAGAGTCTGATTTATAGGAACTTTGACTGAAGTGCTGTTTCTTTTCTAAACACTGAACACGCCTGCAAATAAAACTGTGTGAAGCCATCCAGAGTCTGCACTTGCTGCTAAAAGCAGAGTGGGAACTCTCCAAGAACCAGCACTGGCTCTCTGCATCTCCATTCAGAAGATGGGGCTACCTCAAATTCAGTCTAAGCTCCAGTGGTTTTAGCTTTCAGAAGACCACCACTGAAGTGAGAATGCCCTATTCACCTTTCCTTCTGCAGGCTTTCTTGTTACCTATTCCACCAAGGGCTATGAGGAGAAAGGGGTCAAAGGCAGCTCTCTCGCTGTTGCACCACACCAAGCAGCATCCCAGTAGAGAGAGTCTGGGATGCTGGTTCCCTTTACGTTGCTAAGTGACACAAACATAGCTAAATGAAATATAGGGTCTGAGTCTATCCACTGAAGGAAGTCCTTACAAAGAAGATCTCAAAATCACAGGTCCTCCATTGTCCTGGGAAGTGTAATCTTTCCCAAGGCCAAAGGCGGGTCTCACATGGGAAACGTGCAAGCCCTGGAACAGTCCCTAGCAGGTGGGATCCCTAACAAGGCACACCAGCTCATTCTCTTCTCCCTGCAAGGTGCCCAAAGCCGCCAGATCCCTGCCTGAGGCACCACGTCTTGTGCCCCCATCCAGCTGCCTAGGCAATGACAGCTTCCCCAGCTCCAGCAGCAGGTGCACTTCTGGCAGCAGCCTTTACTTGCCATCCCCACCCTCGGGGTTCGCCTGGCAGCCCGCGCGTTTAGGTGCCAGATTTGGCAGCCGGGAGCCGATCACTGGAGATTTCCCGCTCGGATGGCTCCGGCCAGGCCCTGCACGAAGCGGCGACCCGGTGCCGCGTTCCTGGGCCATCCTCCCGCCGGGTCTGCGGGTGCTGCGGGCCGGGAGAGCAGCTCCCGCACGGCCCTGCCTGGGCTCGGTCCCCCCACCTGCCCGGCGGCCGGACCCCACCGAGGCCCCGCGGAACGCACGCCCCGCTCCTTTCCCCGCTCCCCCGGCACTGTGGCGGCGTTCCCAGCCCGTTAGGTCGCCCGGCGCCGCCCACCTTTTGTTACGGAGGAGCCGCAGGTCCCCCGCAGACTCACCGGGAGCGGGGCCATGTGCGCGGCGGCCGGAGCTGCGGCGGGGCCGAGGAGCGGGTGCGGTGCGCTCCTCCGCTCCGGCTCGGCCGCGTTCACCCGAGCGTACGCCGGGCGCGGCCCCGGCACCACCGCCGCCGANAGGCGGGGCCCGCTCGGCCGAGGGGCAGCGGGGATGCGCCCCTAGGGGTCGGCGTCGCTGCCATCCACCACCCTGCTCGGTGGTCCCGGCCAGGAGGTTCGCGTCCTGGTGGGTACCGGGGCTCTCCAGAAGCGGGGGCAGCGTCGGCTCCCGGGTCATAGCTCATACCTGCACAGACACACGGCAGCCAACAACCAGACACAAGTCCCAGGGAACGACCCAGCTGGGCTTCCAGCGGTCCTTACCGCAGATTCCCAGCGCTGCGTTTTACCGAGCCTGCAGGCCCTGGCAGGCAGGGAAGCATCACTCTTGTAGCCCAGAGCTGCTTTCTGTCACAAACTGGGTGACAGGATGGTGTTTTCTTCCATGGGGCCACTTCCCTTCAGGTGACTGGAGGCTTCACTCTGCTACTGCTTCTAAAGGCTTTCTGACACTCCGGTCACCATAGCAGCTTCTCTGTTCAGGTGCAGCATAATACATCCCAGGGCACACATATGTACAGCTTATGCCAGAGGAAAAGATCCATCCATCTATCCCAGACAAAGTTTTACCTATTGCAGTACATCCTGCAACCAGTGCTTGTGCTCAGCCAGGTACTTTTCCCCCAGCAGAATGCAGGAACGGCTGTTCCCTTTGAATAAGATATGTGGCAATGACAATATTTTTGATGGTCTTTTGAGAAGAATGGTGGAAAAAAGGTTCACCAAGCCCTCCCCACATGCAGCTGAGGAAAAAATTTATCAGTTTCCAGGGGCAACTGACTTCTCAGTTCACCAGCTGCTGCAGAAGCCTCCTGATCTTGGGAGATGGTAACCACAGCTCCCAGCAGAGTGCAGCCCAACAAAGCAGGTTTCAACATACCTTCATCAGTTTTCTTCTGCTACCATGCATAGGTAACAGCTTGTTGCACCTGGCAAAGATTTTCTTCACTGGGGATTCAAGAGTCACTACTGTTGCGCTTTCTCCACCCATCGTTTATCAAACACTAAGTTTCTGTAGGGGCTTTATTTTCTCTCTTCTCTCTAACTCCTTTCTTTGCTCTGTGAGATACCTGTGGCCAAAAGAAGCAGAGATCCCCATTAGACAATAGAACATGGCTTTTCTGAGCCACACTACCTTCTCAGCACAAATCAAGTCTTACCTTATTTTTTCTGTAACTGAGGGCAAGCATTATTAGTTCCAGATAAAAGTGTATCACACATCAACCGTCACTGATTTTCTGTCTGCCTGAAGGTTAATAGCAACAGCACAACTGTATTACAGCATGTAGCAGTGAAAAAAATAGGAAACATTAGACATTTCCATTTAAATGTAAAGGAAACTGGAATCAACAAAAAAGGTTAACAAGCCTTTCTTTGCTTTTTTGTGATGGTACAAAAATATCAAGATCAGTCTCACCAGACTGCATTTCGCAGTCTTGCAGTACAAGTCCTCACCCTCATTTTCTTTTTAATCTCAGAGTTAATCTAGGTTTAGTGATGGTTGTGATCTTCAGTAGTCTCATACATTTCAGGAATATATTTGTTCAGTTAAGGATTCAGTCCTTAAAAAAATCTTTGTTAATTTAGAGGCAAAAAAGCCAAAAAAGGAACTGAAAAGGAATACCTGAAATAACTCTGACAACTCAAAGATGAAGCCAGAATCAACAATTCCCAATTCACTGAGTCCGGTTTAATTCTCCTTTTTTTTCCCCCAATATGCTAAAATAACTATTTAAGGTTTTCAAAGCTGACTAAAGTTGAGTCAGTTATTCCAGCTCCCTCTGAAACAAACAGTGTTGAGGCTAAAGTTGGCTACAGCTGACTGGAGAGTTAACTTGTAGTTTCCCCATTAGGCACAGCCTTTCAAAACAAACAAGAGCTGACTTTGTAATTTCAGGTATCTTACCTGAAGGATTTACAGAAAACCAAGGGGTACATGAAACAAGCAAAAAGACACTGGTTTATTTTCAGGAAACTTTTAAAGAAAATGAAGTACTAAAAACATTCTGACATACAGAATAAAATGTCTCCCAAAGACCTTACTCTGTTCCCAGAGCAATGCTTTAGGAACTGGGAGAAAGTTCAGGATATTTTTCCATAATCTTGAAATAAGCAAGCTTTTTTTCCTAACTTCCATTTGTGTTGCTGAGAGACTCATTCTATTCCCAAGTAATAGGAAAGCAATTCTCTGACTTCTCTATGTGACATTCAGATTCTGCTGCTCAGTGGCTACAGACCCCTGATTGTAGGTAGTACCTGCAGCCAGCTAGGCAGCAGCTCCTCCTAGACATGGTACTTACATGCAAGGCTCTGAAATCATACAGGTGGGAGAACATGGTGCTGAAAGACAGCCTGTTGGCATGAAAGCAGTAAATTCAGAGACCTGTGATTTAAATACACATGTAACTGTAGCTTGAAAAATTCTTTGCCTTCTTTCATTTTAGTGCAATTTAATTTTTGTCTTCTTTCATTTTAGGATAGGGACAAAACCATATGAGGCTAGGTCTCAAAATGCAAGGTCCTTCTAGTCAATCATGTTGCCTGTTGCAAGCAGTCAGCAAGATGTTTATAGAAGGAATATGACACACACAGGTGCATGCTCTAAAGTCTTCTAAAAGTGCTGTAGAAGAGTATTAAGTACAAGAGGGCAGTAAGGAAGAAGGGAAAAAAAAATCTTCTTTTGGAGTATTCACATCTGTGAAATAAACATCATTCCTTTGATTTGTAGAGGTTCTCCAATGTGAAATAAGAGGCTGAAGTCTCCACAGGTTCAATACACACTTGGCACTACATTTTCTGACAACTAGGATCCCCATCAAACTTTTCCTGCCCCAACATCCAGAAAGATTCACCCTTTCTTTCCTGAACACCACCTCTGCATGAGATGATCTACTGGTACATGAAAATAGGCACTATAAAAAACCCCACTGTTCAGTCACAGCCAAAGATGAGACAGCAAAGTCAGGCTAAATTTAAATGAGGTTTATAGTCAGTCACACATCCAGACACTTGGGAGCTGCTGTCCTCCTCCTTGTAGGGCAGGAGCTCTGGTGAGACAGTGCTTGTGCAGAGTGACCAGCTGTGGCTAGACAGGCATTAGTGACATTAACACAAATGGAAACATACAGGTTGCAAACACTTACCAAGTTACTTTCAGCTGCTCTTTAAACATTTGAACCACAGCTTTAAAAAACAAACAAAAAATCCCAAACAAAAAAAAATCCCAAAGTAAACAGAAAATAACCAGACCAAAGGCATCCAACCATAAAGGTTCAAAATGGCATTTCAGTAGTTTTTGTGTTCTATGAGAGGCAGATCTTAAGTTGGGTATATGGTAGATAAAGTTAATACAACTGTGTAACACAGTAGGAAAGTAAAGGTTTCAGAACAGGTCCCTCTGACCCAGTTTGTCTCCAGTCTGATCCTTTTAGGCCCGTTCTCACTGTTCTTCTTCACAGTAGTATATATTACAACTCCCTCTTTTTTCTGCTATGGTTCTTATAAAATACAAAATAGCATTAGCTGCTCTAACAGCATGAAAAATGTCTTTCAGGAGCTCCTGCTGATCTCTGCTTGATTTCAGAAAAGAGCCTTTTCAGATGCTACTTCCCCAGGCTTCATCTCCATGTTCTTCTTTTCTTCCCAAAGCCTATCCTTCAGGCATTTGCACTCTGAAGGAGAAAGAAGCAATCTCGCTGGCAAGCAGAGCTCTGTGAGACCACGAAGTCTTACTTGTGCATGCAGGCTGTGTCTCCTTGCACTTTGGTGTCCTTGTTCCCCATGAAATAGTATGACTCTTACTTATCTTCAGCTGTATTTATAAGCACCTAGGTTGGTTCTGTATTAGTAAGCTGAGTTCTCAACCACCACTTAAAATAAAGTGAGACTGACTGTGTTTTAACAGGTCAGCAGAAGAATCTTTTTTAGATTTGGTAACTTTTTTTTAAAAAAAAGCTAAGCAATCTTAATTCCATTTTTCAGTAGATCTTTCAATACAGGATATGTGGGAATGGATGTTACACTGTGGAATTTCTCTGCCAGCCCTTGAAAATGGCTGGAAATTCTGTTCTTTGAGGCACAGCTCATTACTCAGCCTCCTTCCATGGTTCTGTGCCTGGCAAATGCAGATATGGTGGGCATTAGGATGTGCTCTAATGCTAGATTCCCCATAGCACAACCACAGGGAAAGGCAAACAATGATCCAACACTGCAATGGAGCCTCTGGCAGAAAAGCAAAGTATAATTATATCTACACTTCAAACCATGGCTGTAATGTGTCTCGATCTATCACCATGAGTTCTATTCTTTTCTCGGTTGGTATTTTGAAGAAGTAGCTCATTTTCACAAGTTTCTTCATCTCTGAGTTTTTATGAAGCTGCTACATATACATGGCTTATACTTACTATTTACATTTTTCTATACCCATATGAGCCTGCCGAATTCTCCAAAGAACATCACATTTTATATTGGACTAGCAGTTTGAATGCTGCAGACCACCTGTAAAACACAAAAAAGCAAAGGCTGCTCTTAGTTTCATCACTAATGCAACAGCTCCAGTAGCATCCAGTTCTGTGCTGGAATCAATACTCATCTCAGTTGCCGGTACTCATTCGGCTCACGGTCCCCCCGGTGCCGATACCCGGCTGCACCAAGCGCTTCGCATCTTCAAAATGAAGCAAAAAGCCAAATGATGATGTAAACATAGAGACGTCAGGCCGGAGCTCGGACGTCCAGTGCCAACCTGCCTCATCACTGTGCTCCTCTGGTCTCCTCCATTTGTATCAGGTTTACATCGTATCCCTCTGCAAAAGAACTATTTGTTAAAGTCACTCAGGCACACAGGGAAAGCTTAACCTTTCTAAAGCTCTCATTTCTCAAAGCAAACCACCTGCGGTCTGACAACAGCATGCATTAGGACAAACAACTACAAAACTGTGAGACACTACTGCACCGCTCCCACTGTCTCCACCGAACCCTGCACAGACTGGCCGCGGTCACTCCGTCCGAGGTGTGGCTCGGATGGCTAAGCAAAGTAAAAGGTTATCTGTAAAGTCTTCTTTCTACTCCACCTACTACCCAGTCTGCTCCACAGGGCAGAGCAGTTCCAGGCTAGACACAAACTCAAACAACACATTACGCAACTAACAGTGCGACACACAGATAATAAAAAAAAAAAAAGCTCTCAGGAAGAATGATGGTGAGGATGGAGACAACACCAAAATAGATGACTGATGGTATGGCAACAGTGGATGGAGGAGGCTCTAAGGAGCAGAAGAAGGCTGTAACAGAGGGACCTCTTATAAGAACTGTTGGTCATGATGCTCAAGGTAGCTTTGAGACAATGCTGCATTTAGAACACTCCCCATATCCTTACAATCTTACAAGCCCCAGGACATTACAACTCACAGCTGGAAAGGATGGACAGCAATACAGCCAGGAACAAGGCCTCAAAAGACATCCGACTCAATGCTTTCAAGATGTGATTCCAAGACACAGCCAAGCCCACCGGTAAAAGAACAAATGATAACAGCATCGTGCCATGAAGTGTGAATGTTCAGAACCTAGAGACGATGGGCAATGCTTGAGATAAGCCCCTTGAGGGTAAAAGGCAGAGAGATCTTGATCCAAGGGATGCCAAAGACACAGAAGACACACTGGATAACACAACACGCACTGCAACTGCTCTGTGCTGCACACCCTACAGTTGCAATCAAAAGTAGAGCTGCTCCCTTTAGCTGACCTAAGAGGCCCCTTAGAGACCATCCCCTTCCCCTGTGCTAGTTTTTAAATCTCTCCTGGGAGTTTCCAGCCTGCTACCCTGCTATCATCCCACCTCTGGATCATGGCCCCCAACTTAGCTTTCAGATAACTGGTAACATGAATCCACACTGGACATGAAATGAGTCTGCCTTGGAAGGCCCTGTGATCGCCAAATGAGCCTCTTAGACAGCTTTGACAAAGAAAACAAAAACCACTGCTCCAATTTAGGGGCATGCAAGCAAAACTCCAACAAGTCAGCTACTAACCAGGACCCTGCTCACACTCCCAATCCTCAATTTACAAATCAGAAACCTCAATCTCAGATGTCATCTCTGACACAGGGCAGTTCCCTTTTGCAATAGAATGAATCTGCTGAAAAATTGGAAGCTTCATACTTGACACAATCTGGAATTTCAAGAACTTATAACACTTCTAAGGAAAAAAACAACAAAAAAAAAGGAGACTACAAAAGCACCTTATCATCCCTAAACACTCAATCCAAAATCATGAACCCTGCACTCAATGCTATCTTCTTCACAGTATCTTCAAAACCACTGTTGCTTTAGATACCAAAACCAGGTAGTGAAAAAAAAAAGCTGAGATAACCTGAAAAATACACCTTATAGAAATAAGAGGACAGCCCCTCTTCAACTGATACTACAGAAGGAATGAAGCTCTCTTGCCCACTGCTCAAGTTAATAAACCCCTGGCCGGGCCCGCCTCTCATTCCCACAATGCCCGGGAAAAGCGAGGCGGCAATTACCACCAGGAATAAAAGCGCTGAGAGGAGGTGAAGCTGTTTTTGTTCTCTGACTTAAAGTCAAGGTGAGTAAAGAGCTCTATAGATGCCTTCTTTTTTACTACAGTTGTGCCTACTAAAAGGGTTGATAACAGGTGAGAGCTGCTTGTTTCAGTAATGAAGCTTCCTGTTTCAGCAGCAGAGACAGGTAAGTTGGATAATTCCTTGTGAACTTGCATAATTGCTCATTAGTAATCATGGAGTAGTATGTTGTAGGTGACTAAGTAAGGTAGAGAAGAATAGTAACAGTGTAAATGCTGTAATATTGGGGCCTCTAATTAGGGCCATATACATTATAAATAAAAATAGGAAAAATAATGGATTCTTAGCCAGTGTTAGGTTACCTATGTACTGGGCTCTCTCTGTTGTGAGAGATTTGGTGCCAGGGCACACGTAGAAGTGTAGGTTTAAACCCTCAAACTGCTGAAAAAGGGGGAGCTTCCTTCAACTGAACCCATTAAAATGAGGGAATAGCAGGTGTTTGCTTCTACTTAAACCAATACCCTGGAAATATATGGGTTCTCCCCTCTGAATCCCCTAAAATACTGGAAAAAGAGGCATTTTTCCTTAAGTCTCTCAAATGATGGAAAAAGGGGGATTTTCCCCTCAATTCAACCCTTAAAAAGGAGGGGTAACAGGGCTTTCCCCTTATTTTAAACCTTAGGATGATGAGAATGGGGGTGTTATGCTCAATTCAAACTCATAACATAGCATTGTCAAAGTTTTCCCCTTTCATTAAACTAGAAAATAATGGGAAATAGGGATTTCCTGTCAAGTGATACCCCTAAGTGCATGGAAAAAGCAGGGTTTCCTTCAATTAATACCCCTAAAATTGCAGAGGAAGGGGATTTCTCCTCAATTTAAACACAGACTGTAATGGAAAATTGAATTTTTCCCCTCAGTTTAAACTCCTTTTCTCCTAATAATCCTCCTCTTTTCTGCAGGCACTGGGTTAGGACTGACAAGGTGAAAGAGGAAAGTTGAATGTATCCCCCTGGGACCCCACATGCTGCCTGGCCTCCTCAGGTGCTGCCTCTTAGTACAAGGGCTTCTNCCTAATAATCCTCCTCTTTTCTGCAGGCACTGGGTTAGGACTGACAAGGTGAAAGAGGAAAGTTGAATGTATCCCCCTGGGACCCCACATGCTGCCTGGCCTCCTCAGGTGCTGCCTCTTAGTACAAGGGCTTCTCTGTCGGCATTTTTTCGGAGCAATGCTCTGTGCCTAGGTGCGTCTGGATGCTCCAACCGTAGTTCCTGGAGGGAGACTTGGG
>VZRQ01006644.1:287-11339 GCA_013397975.1 Machaerirhynchus nigripectus
GGCCGCGCTCCCCCGGCACCGCACCGGCACCGGCTCTGCCGCTGCCGTGTTTGTAAGCGATGCACTCGAATTCGTGATACAAACCGAAACAAACTCATTCCGTAAGTAAATTAGACAAATCCCACCCAAAAGTGATTACCAGTAGCGCGCTTAGCGGTCCTCCCCTCACTGCTCTGGAAACTAAATAAGCGTCTTAAAAGTATAAAGAGATTAAAGCGTAAACCCAGTGCAAAGATACTCGGCATTACAGGAATTTTCAGCGAGTCATTTGACGAGATAACTTTTTACCTTTATTGTTTGTGGCAGGTTGGAGAAGGAAAAACAAAGTCATGTGCTCCTGAGCAGGGACACCCTCCCCCTCCAGCTCCTGCCGCTCCTTTTAGGGGGCTGTTTGCTGCACCCACACTCGTATCTCTTCCGTGGGAAAGAGAGAAGGCGTCCTGTCCTCACAGAATCTCTCACAGCTTTTCCTCTACGCTCTTTTAACACACAGTTAGTAAGCTGGGGGCCGGATCCAGACAACGTGAATGTCAAAAGCTTCTCCCACTTCTTGGGTTGTTGGATCCCTCAGTCCAGGTGTCCACGCTGATTCCGCACCATGAGGACCACTACAGCTGCAAAAATATTTCAGGCTTCTTCAGAGGAAGTATGACTCTCTTCCACATTTTGTCATTCATGTCTGGCCTGCTCAGTCTCACTTGGGTTTAGGGGAAAGCACCTCTTGGGAGAAGGGAAGGTTTGTGGTTCGAGAGGCATCACCATCTCCCACGCAGCTGGGCCCGCGCAGTCACCCAGGAAGGGACAGCAGCCGGGGTGGTGTTGCTGTGCCAGGCTTTCATCTGAAAAACGTGGTGAAAAGCTGATAGCACGTGATGGTGCAGTAGAATACACTCCCTTAATCAAGGTCTTCCATGAAGTTAAAAATAGCAAGTGGAAATAGCATTTAAAAAACAACACTTTGAAACAGCACATGCTCCAAGTATACCTTCGCTAATTTTGCCCAGTTTACCATCATTCTATTTTTAATTTGTTTTTCTTTACTTTTTGAAAAGCAAAAATAACAAAACAACAAACCTACACAGAGGTATTGTCCCCACTGACTAAATGTAATCAGTTTCATACTTGCAGTATGTTGACAGACCAGAGTGAAAACAGCCTAGAAACACTTACCCCAAGTCTGCTTTTCTGGTGCACCCCTAGTCTCACAGCCAAGCACCCTGCTGTAGTGTAAGCTTCCCTGGAACTCCCCTTGCTTTCAAAGATTTGAGTTCTCCAAGATTTAGGGGTGCGAGAAACTCATTCTGAGACCAACTGCCAGCAGCCTCAGTGCTCCCTCTAGAACTTGTTTCAGTTTCTTGTGAGCAGAAATCAGATCGCAAAGCTGCCGAGCATGAAAAGTGTTCAAAGCGTATCATGGTGACAGGGTGAGACAACCAAAGAAATGCTGCACTTCTTTAAAGAAAGCAGTATATTAGCATGGCAGAAGCAGTGAGGGGGAACATGGATAGGTACTTAGTTAAATGTTTGTTCCACGGGGAAAAAAATGCCCCAGTCTCTACTGCATGTGTCTTGTAGGAGGCACAGAACCAGCTCCTCGGGTCCCATAAATCATCCTCAGGCCGTGGCCTACGGAATCAGCTGGCTGACTACTCGGGTCATAAAAATGTGCAGGGAGTCTCTCAACGTTTTCCAGCATTAGAAGAAAGAGAATCTGCAAATAGCACTTTCACAGAAGGGGGAGAATTACAGCCACCCTCCAACTCCTCAGCAACAGGAAATGGGGAGTAAGGAAAAGTGCTGCAGTGGTTTCACCACTCCAAGGTGGGACACCACCAAGGTGTGGCACAAGTTCACACACACACACACACTCGATGGTAGTACCAGACATGGACAAAATACATCACTGCGCAGCTGCTATGGAGGAATGATTTTTGAAACCTTAACTTGTGCTTCAGCCAGTCCCCAAAGAGAAAGCTGTAACTCTACGAGTTACCAACAAGGCAGCTTCACATGAGAGTGAGGAAACAGCAACACGGCATCTTCATGATTAACCTTATTGGTAACAGCTTATTAAAATACCCAAGGGATGACAGGGATGAAAATTCACTTGTAGCCAGCCACCCAACCCTTTGTGTGCTGTTGGGAAGAAGTAATCCATCTGATGTAGGCAGCCATTTGGCTCACAGATTAGAAAGAATTTGCATTAATGGCTGAGAATTTCAACAGCAGTTGCAGAGCAAGGGTATGTGTACCAACAAAACCCCAATGAATTGCTACACTTTACCTAACCAGGTAAACTTCCAAGGTGGGGATGGTTTGTACCAAGCTGAGCAAGTCGCTGTGCATGACAGGCACAGCTGTGCAGAGATAAGTTAATGTACTCCATAAGAAGTACAGCACTGAGATTACTGGGCGGCATTTAAACCTGTTTTAAAATATCAGAATTACAAAATGCAAATGATTTTGCATCACATGAAAACAAAAAGGCAGGTTACTTATTCAGTAGACTTTGAAGAACCAGCATCTGTTTTAACAGCCAGGTACAGCGAAATGTGATCTTAAGATCTAGACATTGTCACTTCTGCAGGCGGCAGATGACACCTCACAAGTTGTGAGTCCCCAAACAAGCTGTGCACAGGGAGGCCTTCAGGCTACAAGGGCCAAGCAGTCTGTGCCTCATTCCTGACAACCCAGTCCAGGTATTGAGCTTGTTTGAGAGCTGCGCACAGAGAGCTCAGAGCAGCCCACCCCACTGGAGAACAGCTCTGTTAAGCACATCTGGTTCCTCACCTGCTCAGCACTGTGACGGTCCAAACCATGCATCAGTTCCGACAGAAAGTACTTGTGCTGCTGCCATGCCCTCCAGGTGGCTTCTTCTAAAAAGCGTTTTTGCTTTGGTGAAGGAAGTTGCAGCTCCCGAGGAAATTCTGTACAGATGTACCCAAAACTCAACAACTTCTCCTCTCAGAGGCTTGCTTTTACTTTTATTCATGCAAGGAGAAATGTGAAAGCGTACAGTGAGCCCAAGCTTGTGCTTGGAGTAACTGCCTTCTGAGCACTTCAGGTTCAGGATGCCATTTCAGAGCCTCAGACCAGCAGAGGCACCACATTTTGTCCCATGGTTGCTGGGAAGTGGCTCCAAAATCACACGACCCTGATGCACACTCACATATTATTAATCTCTGAACACTGTTTCAGTCAGATGAAGTGAAAAAGTCAAATGGTTTCTTTTTCTTTCACAAGTGAAAGTTTTACTCAAAGTTTCTCAAAATTTACACAGCAGTGGAGACTGAGAGTATGTAGTGGCCAATAGGGCACAGATGATAACGATATGCCATAAGCTGAAGGAAAACAATATTCTTTTTTCAGAAGAAATTGTTCACCAACCCACAGCATGCTGAAATACCAAGAGCACGTGGATTTTGGTAAGTACCAGGAAGCAGCAGACTCATATCAGAAAGAATAACGTTAAGGACTTCAGCTGAAGAGCTAAAAGTGCTGGAAATATAAGTGCTACAAGGAGCCACCCTGTGGCACCAGCAAGCTAAGGGAACAGAGGGCAAGCCAGGGTAGCCACTTGTGTGGGTTGGTTCCTGTTTTTTTTTTTTTTTTGGAAACTCAAGCCAGCCAGAGTGACAAAAGCTGGAACTGGCCCAAACAGCCACTTCTGTGGCAGGGAACTCCTTAACTGAGGAACTGAACCAGAAAAGCAGAGGGGCAGCGAGCTCCAGCAGCTCTTGCCCACATGCCACTCACCTGCCAGGCCTCACAGGGGCAAAGCTCTCTGAGGGACATCAGCATTCCCTGATGCCTCGACCTTGGGAATCCAGCAACAAGAGGAAAACACCACTCCCAAAATTTATTCCTTTATATGGAAGTGTTCTGATACAGCAGTATGTCTCACATAACAACATGTAGCTCTCTCGAGGCTAACTCAGGGATGTAACCAAAGTCTTTTAGGGGCGAATAGATGAAAATGCCATCTGACACAGCACACTGTGACTTGTCACTGTGGGTGGCGTGGGTGCACACACAGTTGTAGGCAGCTGTCCCCAACCTGCCTGCACTGTCCCACTCAGTCTCTCCAAAATGCTGCCCACGTACTGCCACTTACCTATGGTGATCTGGACTGCTGGAAGGCAGCACCCACCCAAGTGCCAGCGGCACAGAGGTGACAAACAACTCTCTGTCCCTCCCAGATAGACTCACCACTTAGTTTGCTGGCATATGAGGCACGATTGCTTTGCTTTCCATCTAAATTCTGATTTAACAGGTCAGTGCCTGACTGCTTACCTTAAGCTCCTGGTTCCCACTATTACTGGAGACAAGACCAGACCACCTCTTTAATCAGGAACAGTAGTGAGTTCTTACAAAAATGGAGCAATGCTGCAGAACTGACCTACTCCACATCATCCCTGCTTGTGAGGACGTTTGCTCTAGGACCGTGACATGAGCTGACAGCTTCACGGTTGGTTTTGTTTTCACCGTGCAGGAGCAGCATTAAGGACTCCCATTTCCATCTTTGACGGCTCAGCAGAACGTGCCTCTTCTTATATGGAGAGACACAGCTATCGCAGCGCTGGCAATTTCTGACCTTTGTCCTTAATAAATGGAAGGCATCATATCTAAGAATGAAGTCACACCCCCGCCGAAAGTATCAGCTGACATAAAAATACGGCAACTCATCTGCTTAGCAACACGGGCTGCCACCAACATCACTTCCTTCTAAAATACAAAGTTCAGTGCGCGGGCTCCACCCTGACTCAGAGCCGCCTGTAAAATTGGATCTGACTCGCTGAGAGGTCACGTCTCCTCGCTGTGAACAGGACTTTCCACAGCAGCAATATTTCACTGGGACTTACCAATGCACAGGCAGGGAGGGAGGAAGGGAGGGAGGGAGGAAACGCTGCCGCAGCCGCAGAGTTCACCTGCCGAGGGGGCAAGGCACTGACTTTCACATTTCCATTTGGCTGTCCTTCCAGACAGATTTTTCAGAGCATGTACTGAATAACTTGTTCCTTCTGTGGACTGGGAAGCAAGAGTGATTTTTCACAATTATTTCCTGCATATGCACATGCAAGGAACACCTAGGTGTGACATTCTCAGATACAGTCAGATATTACTACGGATGTTGTCACTGCTTGCTTTGAAATGGGAAGCAATGTAAAACCCATGGCCAAACACACATGTATAATATAATTGAAAAATAATTACAAACTATCCTTGCAAAATACTTATAAACTATTTTTCCTACTTATGTTCATGGAGAAAAAGACGCATTTAAAATTGTTCAGTTTTATAACTTTTTATATAACTTTGTTTCTATAACCGTGTATTTGTTTTTCTAAATGCTTCATAAAATTGCAAGCCTACAATAATTTAAAAAATCCATTTACTTATATAGTTAAGTTAAATGTGGTTTCTCTCTGATTCTTCTATTCTGAAAGAGGATCAACTAATAGGATGATACCGTTTTCTCATTAAACTCAGGTCCACTCCCCTCCCCACTTGGTAAACTTGTAGGAAGGGGGCTGAGAGGGATCTGAAGAGACCATCTGGTCCCCCCTGGCCACACAAAGATAGGATAAAGTAGCCCCAGACAATCCCCAACAGATGTTCGTCTAACCTGTTCTTAGAAACCCTCAGCGAAGCAGAGACCCGAACTTCCTAAGTAGCTTGTTCTGGTATTTCACCAGCATTCAAAAACAGCTGATCAAATCTCTTCTAACCTTTTACACATTGGAAAATTTATCTGATTCCATCTAAAAATTATTTTTAAGGCTCAATATCCTTCCTTCCTTCACCATTTCCTTTTGTATTCTACATCTCTTATTTGCTTTCCCTCTGTCCTGTACTTTATTTTTCAGCACAGACCACGAAACCAAGGGCAACACGGCAGTTGGGGCCCTACTGGCACTCGGTGGAGTCATCTTTACATTGTTCTTGATGACTTACATATGCCACCTATTGATAAATCCTAAGAGAGCATTTCGCAGGAGCACTGCCTTGTCCACTGCTATTTTGCTAGTGATGCTCTACAAACTCCCTATAACCATCTTCCCTGACTTCTCCACGAAACTGATGATTTTTTTTTTCTTCTGCATATATGAAGTTCATTTTGGTTTCTGTACTGATTATCTGCAGTGGTCACTGTCCTCCCAGCTTGGTGCAATTGAGACATTTCATTAACATGCTCTGCATTAAACCAGTCCAGATTATTCTTTGTCTTTTCTTACACTAGCTTCATCACGGTACTATCCTGGTGCCTTACAGCAGAGTAATTTGTGACATCTCTTCTGTCTCTTTCCTTCTCTGTGTTGTCCTTTCTCTCTCCAGAAGGGTGTGCATGGAAAATTTGGTTTCAGAAGGATATAGGGACATAAATAAAATCACTGTATGTTTACATAGAGAGAAAAATGTATAATAAATTGTTCCTTCCACTATTTCAGACTCAGCTCTGAGAAATCAGTCTCATACATGGTGAAGTTGAGAAAACAGTTTCATACATAGGTAAGTTTAAAGCTTATGGAAAAATTTGTCTGTTACAGAGTAGCGAAGGTGTCAGCTGTGGTCTTCATTTCACTGACACAAAACACTTCAAGGGCCGAAAATCAAAATACGAATCAATACTTTGTTATGGAAACAGCACAATTCAGAGGAAAAGGGGAATGTGCTCACACTTATTAATTACTCATTATTGTGGGTACTGGGATGTTTAAAAAGTGTGAGAGAGATTCAGCAAGTGTGTAAGGACTTAAACTTACTTGTATGATCTTGACAGTTCCTTACAGTCCAGCCAAACATGTATCCAAGAAAAGAAACAACTGACTGCCTAGGTAGAGTTTGATCCTAGAGCCAGTGAATAGTTTGGGTTGGAAGGGACCTCTAAGAGCCATCTAGTCCAACCACCCTGCAACGAGCAGGGACATTTTCAACTCAGTCAGGTTGCTGAGAGCCCCATCCAACCCGACCTTGAATGTTTCCAGGGATGGGGCATCGACCACCTCTCTGGGCAACCTGAGCCAGTATTTCACCACCTTAACTGTAAAAAAAAAAAATTCTAATCATCTAAGTATTTAATAGAATACACTATTAATTGAACCTTAAAACAAAATATACTCTGGCAATACCAACTCACAGATAAAGGAACACCTCACTTCATGCTTACACTTCATAGGAGACACATAAGATCTGACTCCACGAGGTGCTGCATACTCGTCACTCATGCTGACATGATTTGAAAGCAGAGGTGTTCTCTGATGTGCCAAACATGAAGAAATAAATCTGGAGCCACAGGTCAGTAAAAGCACCACCACCACCACCACCAGATAACACTTTATGACTCCGTTCTGCATGTTTTTTGTTGTGCTTAAATACCTAAAATGTCTTCTCCTAAAGAGGAACATCTTGGCTCTGCAGGACTGAGGGAACTCCCCTGAAAGCTTGCCAGAAACTCACCTCTCCTGTGCACAAGTTTGTTTATACTTTGGGTATGACAAGCAACTTACAAAATCATTATATTTTCTGGTACACTCTGCGCAGATGAACAGAACCTGCTCATTTCAGTTAAGACTGGAAGATCTTGTGTTTTCATCCGGTGGTGGCCGAGAAGGGAGGGGATGTGAGGCACATCTGTAATGCCACATGTCCCACTGCATCGGCTGCCCGCCTCGGCAGCGCTGCACAGAACAGCACAGCTCAGCAGCAACGGACCAATTGTTTTCTCTCTTAAAAAACACAAGCCAGAACATGCCGAATTTTTTGCACTGAGAGCACAGATTGTATCACGGCTTCCAAGGCAGCAGGTTTTTACCTGGAGCTTGTCTATAACTTAACAGAAAAGCTGTAAAGTAGCTGCTAAAAGATAAAGATAGCAGATGCAGTGCTGGCACTAACATTCATCTTTGGTGTAGCAGGTTACTAACATGACTTTTGAGTCAGAACACTGCACATGCTCTCAGGCTTTTTTATCTAATAAGTAACCATGTCCACCTTGCAATCTGTCGGGAAATAAGAAATGTTGACATGGTAGCTAAAAAATCCCAAATGTGATGGCAGTCATATTGATGCCAACTTCTTAGAAACCAAGTTTCATGATGCATAAAAGCTGCTTGCTTTCTTCAGAAGTAGTCTTAGCTTTCTGAGTTATATTTGCTGTTGTACAACCAGCAGAAGTTGACACAGTACATTATATACAGCAAAACTCCCCAGAACAGTAACAAATCAACATAAGTGAAGGCAGATACTCTAATATCTTGGTCAAGGGAGTACATATATTTTAGTTTTGTACCTTAGTCTGAACAGCAAGCAATTCTCGGGCTTGGATGAAAGGGAATTGCAGCAGGATGAAGGGAGGAGCAGGAAAAGGCCCACTTCCACCTGGAGTTGCTTTTTATAAGCCTCCCTGCTACTCAACAGGCAATCCCAGTGCTTACAAGGATTGCCTCATGGGAACCTTGCTGACAAAGCCCCAAATACACAGTTTATTCTTCATCCTGAAAAAAACCAAAAGGAGAGCCTTCAGAGAAATAAGGAGAGGGATCATCAGTTCTATAAGCTGGAAAGACCTTCTTTTGTCACTACTCTCCACAGAGATTTAAGGCTAGCAAGACACAGATTCCCAAATAGAAGGAGCAACAGCAGTTATTGTAATAAAAGGATCAGTGTACCCAGGCCTTGGATTTTTTCAAGCAGAAAATATTATTAGAAGTTCTCCAGTGCCAAAGACATCAGCACTTTGGACACTCTGCTGTCCTGGGTCTTTCGTGTGTGTTTATAAAAAGACACAACATATTGTAAGGGTTATCATCAAAGCCAGTAAGTCCTTCAACCCTCCTACCAAGCCCTAGAAACAATCTTCTGAAAAACAGAGATACCACCACACACACGCACACACAACTGAAAAAAATTACAGGCAATACGTGTTTTTAAACCCTCCCTGTTCTTTCCCCTAGTCCAGATGCCATAAAATCCCAGTAGCTT
This sequence comes from Machaerirhynchus nigripectus, assembly GCA_013397975.1. NCBI lineage: Eukaryota > Metazoa > Chordata > Aves > Passeriformes > Dicruridae > Machaerirhynchus > Machaerirhynchus nigripectus. The sequence continues at coordinate 9,270 of VZRQ01006644.1, forward strand.
GAACTGCTTTAAGAATTTTAAACCAATCATTCCCCACAAATCCTAAGTTTTACTACACATTTTTCACCTCCTTTAAAAATGAAAACCCAGATCCAGCTTTCAGCAGAAGTGAGACTATTGCTTCACCATGATTAGATATAAGCAAGGGAAAACAAACAAGGCAGCGCCGGGGCCTAACGCTGTCAGCATCCGTTCCGTACTCGACGCTTTACTGGGCACTTCTCAGCTCCAGCACACATGGTAGTTTTTGCAAGATCATGGCCTTGTTTTAGTATAACACAATCAAGATAATTTTTACAAGGTCAGAAATTCGGAATAAGAGGAAACAAAATCCAGGCCAGTTGTGTCTGGAATCAATTAGGCTTATGTGCTTTTCAGATGCTGCTTGTCTTTCTATTAAACAGTATTTCAGTGTATACTTTCTATTAGTATGTACCTACAAGCATGCATTGCATACAATATTTGTCCATTTATTTAAACCCACCTAAAATAGGGATGTCAGGATGTCAAAAAAGAAGAGGTGTTCATCTGTGAGTGCTGAAATGGTTTCTCTTGGCATTTACAGTTTAGTTATCTGCCTCCTCAATGACAAACTGCTCAAAAGGGCCAAAAGTCCAGGCATGTCTGCAGTGTACTCTACCTGTCCAAAAGGCAAATTAAAACTGAAGCATTCAATCAGGTAAATACCAGCTATGCCCACTGTCAACTTTTAAGCATTTTGTTGAATTTTAAGGTTTAGAGAAAAAAAACCCCAGCATTGTTTTGCCTTTGCATGATAAAACTTTGCTGTCTAAGCATCACATTTAATATTGAATCATCCACAGAAGACTTTAGCTAAGGAAAAGTTGACTTTATAAGGAATTTCTATTTTCTCTATGAGGCCAGTCTAACTTATACTAAAATGAAAGCCAGTGTCAGTACCGAAGGAATGCACAGGGGCACACAATCCAGAGAGATTTGTGCTGAGTTGGCAAGTAAAACAGGTGACAGTAAAAATACTGATTTGTTGCTCATATTGTGAAAAAAATTTACAGACATAAAAGTTCTATTGTCTAACCACTTAAAAGATCAAAATATTTACCTTCATTGCTTCTTTTCTCACCTTCGTTTTACCAAGTGTGAAAATAAAGTGAAAGAATTTGTTCTTCCACTTGAGTAACTTTTTAACATAAAAGTTAAGATTATTTTGGATAGCACCATAAATAATAATATGCAGAGAAAGAAGTTAAACCCATCAGTTTTCCTATTATTTTTCTAAGCAGAACAGCTATGTGCTGTGTTTACAGTTATTAGCCGGCCTCAGAGCCGGCTCGGTACCTCCACACACGGGTCAGGAACGCTCCAGCTGGAGCTGGGTCAGAGGAGGAACTCGGGGACGGGTCCAGGCAGATTCCGCAAGGTCAGGGAGGGGCGACAGGCCAGGCTGCCCTCGGAGTGACCACAAAAACCCATTCAATGGTGGCAGGGAATGATTTTCCTGATCCAGTCACCCCTTCCACGCCTCCGTGCAGTCCCACAATGGTGCGGTTCCACACGCGGGCGGCGAGGGGAGAACGCGGCCGCCTGCAAGGGCGTAGGTCGAGCAGGCAAACGCATCCCGGAGGGAAGTCCCGGGTGGGCTGGAGAAGCGGCCTGGCTTCCGCACGGCCATTGTTCTTCCCGGGAACGGGACCCCGCGCATCCCGCGTCCCGGTCGGCGGGGCGGGGCGGGCTCCCCGCGCCTGTGCGCGCTCCCGCTCCGGGAGGGCTTCGCTGCTTTGAAAGGTCTCGCTGCTTCGCGGCTCTGACCCTCGGGCCACAGCGGGGCAGAACCACCGTGCCCCCTCCCTCCCGAGGGGCTCCGCTCACAGAGCCTCGCACCCTGCCCCTCCCGCCGCCGTTCCATGTCCCCAGAGACTCGCCGGGAGCCCCGGGACACCGCCTCGGGATCTCGGCCAGGATGGGAAGGGGGCCCGAAGCGCGCCCCCCTCGCAGGGCCACCGGGAAGAGCGAGCAGCTGGTGTCGGGAGCCTCCCGGGGCGACGGGGGGAGTCCCACAAGGATGGCGGGACCAACCCCGCCACCGCCGCC
>VZRQ01006644.1:11356-62034 GCA_013397975.1 Machaerirhynchus nigripectus
CGGGGCTCCGCGGGAGCCACCGGCACGGCGCGGTCCTCACCCGCCTCCCATGGGGAACCCCGTCCCGCCCCCTCCCGCGGCGACAGCGCGACCGCCCCCGCGCAGCGACGTCAGCCCGGACGGGCTTTCCTGCCCCGGCGGCGCCCGCCCGCCGCCATCGGTCACCGCCATCGGTCACGGCCCGGGCACCCGCACCGGGGCCGTGTGCCCACCCCGTCGGGGCCGCGCTCCGTGGGGGCCGCCGTGTGTGGTGCCCGCCGCCACCTCCGCGCCCCCCGTGCAGGCAAAGCTGCACCCGTTTAAGCTAAGCCCCCTGTAGACGTATTTATTTCGGTTTAATAGGTGTTTATGGTATGTTAGCCCGGACCTGTTCCTAATCAATCCGAGCTTAATCAAAATAACGCAGATTTATACCGGCCCCGGTGCCAACCGAGCAGGTGTTAGCTCGCACCTGTGGCTAAGCCGGCGGTGGGGTGCCCGGGGCAGCTGGTCGGGCCGCTCGGCCGGCGGGAGGGCGATGGCTCCGCCCGGCCAGCGCTGCTTTGCCCTCCCTCCCCTCCCGGCCGGACCGACCGCTGCCGCGATGGCCAGAGCCAAAGCACGCGAAGCTCAACAGCCGGCCCCGGCAGGATGGAGAAAGAGGAAGTTACGGCACAGGAATATCGGGGTAGGCTTTTTTCGTTTTCTCTCCTGGCTCACGCTAGGAGCACATGGTCGTGGTAACAAGCCACAGCACTGGGAAGAAGAATTACCTCATGGAATTGCAAGCACTTTCCAAGCAAAGGTGGAGTCTGGAGCAAACAGGAGATCCAGCTGATAGTGGTTGATAAGCCTAGGGAGTATCGCATTGCTGCTTTGCTTACCTCAGAGACGCCTCAGTCCTTGTGGAGCAGGAAGCGGAGACTCTCCAACACACTGGCTCCCAGCACGCAGATAACGAGACGTCTCCTCCTTCCTGCAGCAAGCAAGCCGCTGTCTTGACTCACATAGCACCAGTTTCAGTAGATGCTTCTCCTCTAATGGATCCTCTTTTTGATTGGTTGCGCAACAACCCCACAACTTTAGAATTTCAGAGTTCATTGAAGGAAAGCTGCTTTTCATTTACATAGCAATTGAATTAAACTGGAAAGCCAGGACAGAATGAAGTCACACACACCTTCAAAACAAAGCCCAAACCAAACAAAACCCCACCATTCAGATGGTGCTTGGCCAAAAATAGGACTAATAGGCAACTGCATTTTTCTTCTGTGATCGTACTGAAGCCTTCTACTACTGGCGGATGATCCAGGAGCTGGGATTTAGCAGTTAAATACGTGGATCTGTGACCAACTATGTCTCTAAGTTTATATAGTGGCATTGTTATAAGCAATCATCACTTCATCCAAAGTAGATAAAAGTGTTTTGTTTTACCAGTGATAGTTAATACAGGGCTTCCAGCAGAATAGGGAACTGTAAATACGCTGCTTTTTCTTGAATCATTTCCCTTAAACAGACACCCAAACTCCACGGAGGAAAGAAAAAGGTGGGAGAAGTAACAATAAGGAAGAGAAGTAAACTGGAAAGAAAATAGAATTTGACTCGGATAGGAATCCACAGAAAAGCCAAAGCACTTATTTATGATGCACAGTGGTCAGTCCTGCACATAAGGATGCCTTTTTATCTGGAATTATGTGGCTTTTTAGAAAAACTTCCCAGACCAGAATCATGAGATTGCACATGAGTTCATGAACCTAATTTCTGCTCCGTATCAGTAAATATGGGAGATGCCACAAGCACTTTTGTTTCTGTGCAGGAATGTTTTACTTCTGAGATGAAAGTTGAACAACACTGGGCAAGGAGGAGCAGCAGAGCCCATCGGCTGGATTTTTGTGCACCACTGATGGCTGACAGACCTTCATCGGTGACTTGTTAGCTTAGGTCAGTCAGTCTTGTTTTGCTTAGAAGTGGCTGGATTGACTCTCAAGGGCACCAGACACAGGAATTCTTTTGTGTTGTGATATTCTCCATCTTAAGTATTTTAGACATGACACTAACCAGCAACCCAAGGTCCAGTCATCCTCATAAATTAAAATGGGATAAAAAAATCCTGTAAGGACAATCTGTTTCTAACTACATTCAAAACAAAGCTTTGCTGAATACAACAATCACAGACAGGTGCTGTACATTGATTCATGGGTTTTTTTGAGCGAACAGCTGACAAGTAAATTTGCCCCATCTCCTCTGCCTCTGTCTCTGTACCCATCCCTTCTCTTAAAAATCATTCACATGTGTCCTACAAATTCTGGAAACTGCCTCAGCTCCAGTCTTAGTGCTGTCAAATGCACACCTGGCAACAGTGTCCAAACTTAGTTCCTTTGTCACGGCTGGTCCAGTGCTACAGTCCTCGAATAGCAACACCTATCCAAGTGTGGGCGTCAGTGTTCAGATGCTGGGCAATGCCTCTTACACTGACAGCCTCTCGCTGCCTCATCTTGGGAGACAGCAAGCAATCCCATGGAGTTCTGTCTTCCCAAGTATCCTTGCTATTTAACTGTTTTTTAAGTCACGTTTTTTCAGACATTTCCTGCGTCTGAAAATGTTTTCCCATGCCATAATCAGAACACGCAGTGTTTACTTGACTGGTTTAACCCAAACAATGTTAAATTGACAATTGTTAGCACAGTACCTTGGTCTCTTTTGAACTGTCCTCACACTTTAGGGTTTTCCTGCCTTCCAGTATTTAATGTCCAAACTTAGGAAAAGTAATGAAACAGGGCTTCACTTAAGAAAGGCTAATTAAATCCTGCTGTAATTTACAGCAAATGTACTACAGACCCAACCATCAACTAGAGTCTGCCCAATATAAACATTTATATCTCTGACTCTTTAACAAAGGAATTTTAAAAATCATAACTATGCTGTGGGGTGGAGGGGGGGGGAACTCCAACAAACCTACTGATGCATCGATTCATCTACATTCATGCTGCCATGGACAATTTTAAAAGAACTGTATTTTGGGATAGGAATACAAATGGATGTGAAGACTTCTAAATAAACTTTGAAGTAGGTTTTTCCTATGCCTTATTTCACCTTTATGTCACAGGGCTATGGGATGTTGCAGTTAAATCCCAAGTCTAAATATTAGATATGTATTCCAGTTAATACATCAAGTCAAATGCCTATCGCCACAACACAGAGATTTGCAACCACACACACGTTTTTAAAATGTATTTTAAAGTGAACAGTATACCTGCTGGTACAGAATAGCCGTTTCTTTTCTCAGCACTCTCATAACAGTGTGCTTTTTTAGGGTGAGGTATAGCTGACTGTGGAGGGTGCTGGGTTTGCCTTCTCCAGCTTGGCTTGACTGCAGTAAGATTGCTACTGCAACAATCTCTTTCCTCAAGCCAATGCTAAAGCAGCAACTCTCTTCCCCTCTCTTCCAGCTGCTAAGCAAAGAATAAACTTTTAGCTTCGCCCCTCCTTTATTGGAAGGGGAATAGGGTAATATGCTGTAATTGGTTTTCCATGTTTGCCAAGAGTCTGTTTCCTCTTATCATCCACAATATTTAACATAAGTCTTGTAATAGTTCCAAAAATAATAAAATCTGTCCCAAGAATAAAAATGATAGATCCACAACATGCTGCTTTTTTTGTCATGGTCTTGGTTTCGTAACATTCTGTTAGTAGTTTTTATTGCCTAATGTTGTGGTTTCTTTCATAGGCGGCAGACCCAGTAAAGACATTTCATCAGCTACTTACACAGCAGCAGCCTGGATTATTTACAAATGGAGATTTCAGTAGTGTATTACAATAAATCACCACTGCATACTGTTAAAGTTACATTGCAGTTATGTGGCAGAAGAAAACCCAGAGATTCTAGGGGGAGGAACATTAAGTATATACAAATCCTACATACGCTCTCAGCAAACAAATTTATTCAGATATCCAAATAAAACCAGTTAGTCTTCCTCTTGTCTCTCCTATCTCCTCCCATGCAATAGTGGAAGAGGACTAGGCAAATTATATCCCCCCACACATGCAAACCACAGTAGGTGTAACAAGTAACAGAGCCCGTGCAATACTTCCTTCATGATTTTAAATCATGCAGCCAGAAAGCACACATGTTCCTCTCTCTCTGCCCCACCCTTCCACCCCTAAAACAAATGCCCCATACTGGACAAATTCCTCTAAGTGTGGCAGTTACACATGTGGAGCAAGTAAAGACAGAGAACAGCATTTTCCTCACAGGCTTCAGTTTGAACGAAACAATATGAAAACGGAAGAGACAAAGGAGATAATACACAGGAGAAACTTGATTTAGAAGGAACACAAAAACCTTGAACAAACAAATCAACTAAAAAACCTAAGACAAAAGTTGTAGGACACTCAGCAGAATCAAAAGCGCAGTCTGTGAAGAAGAATCACTACTTCAGGCCTCAGCATTTACAAAAGCAATACCCTACTGGTAATGACTTTGAGAAAAATACAGGCACATTGGGGTGCTCTCTTTAAGAAAGACTGCTTAAAAAAAAATAAAAGATCCTGCAATGCTCAAAATTGTCTTCTGATATTTCTAAGTTCATTTAATATGGGTTTTTTTTGTTCAGATTCAGTTAAAGTGTATTTTTTGAGCCTGATAAGAGGTGTCAATTTCTTCCCAAGAACAGATTTAGTGCTATAACAGTCACAGGTAAACTCTTAAGGCAAAAATAACTTTCTCAATTTAAATGTATGTCCTTTAGTGTGTGCCCTTCTAACCCAAACAACATATAAATATTGCAGCAGAAGGCTCTTCAACAGCCACCAGAACAAACTAAGTGTCACAAAAAGTGTAACACAGCAGAAAGGATACAACTCTGGAGCAGGGAATGGGCACTCACTGCTTGCGAGGGGCTTCAGACACTTGTTACTTGAGCTTTTTAGCAAGTGTTTCGACAGTTGTTTCACCTTAACTCACTGCTGAGTCTGATATGCACAAGAATAAATCAGAATGAATGAAGCCAAAAGAGATGCACAGGTCTAAGACTGAGGGGGAGTTGCTAATCTTTCTTCAACAACTGCCAAAAGTCCTGGAGCATTTCATTTTTTGCAGAAATGGGAGAGACAAGTCTTTAGTCATGCTTAGAGGGCTTATCATCCCAATCTTCCTTTTTATAAAAGTTAACTATGCTTTATACCATATTCTGAACTGGGACTAAGGGAAAAACTGCACTTCTGTATGATTTTTCAGTATCAACACTTTCACATTACATGTAACAGCTGTACAAGTAGCTGGGAAACAATTACATTTGGGTTCTTTGGTTGTAAAAATGTAACCAACAAAAGCAACTGGAATTCAACAGGAAATCCCAGTAAGTTATCAGTCACTCGTGTACAAGTAAAACTGAAACCTGTGAAAGAATCATCTTGTTAAAGCACATGTTTTAGACATAAACCCTCCTGCTAAGTTCTGTGCTATAAAATTTTCAAATTCTAATTGGATAAAATAGCATCAGGTCTTCTCAAAAAGAACCCCTACAAAAATACAGAGATTTCTGTAGCAACAAGAGGTTTACATGTGCATAAGGTTTGTGACAAAAACCCAGCCAGAACGCATGGAAATTTCAGTTTTGTTCTAGCTACTCTTTGAAAGTACCAGAGTCTTAATATAATGTACAGTCTAAGACTGGCGTGTGAGCCAGGATCAAACCAGCAGGATCAGCAACTGACTGCATACGTGATTTTAGCAAGTCACAGCATATTCCCCCTGCCCCTCTCACACCCCAAAATGCAGCACTGGTGGCTCTTTACTATACTAGCCCTGGATTCCTGGGCAATTCTATACATCTTCCATGTTTTCAGAAAATGAAAGACTGTCAAAAGCTTTCAATTTTTCAAATCATCACCACTTAAAACAGTTTTAAAACTTAAAACATTTTTGTTCTTCTCAGGACAGTGTACAAATCCCCCACCTCTGCTCCCTTAATGGACAATTTTTATGGCTAAATTTATTTCCCTTTGTAATGAAGCTCAGGCTGCTATAGAAGAGCCCACTTTTCTCTCCTCTCAAGCAACTGAGTTCTACCATGTTGCCAATTGAAAAAAAAAACTTCAAGTAGTTAATTCAAGCTAATAATCTTGTTCATTCACTTTCTTGTGAACAGCTAGTTACGACATGTCAGTTTTCCCTTGTCATCCATGCAGTTCAGTCCTACAGTTTTACTGTCATGCAACACAAGTTTCAAACTTCAACTGAAACAATAGATGTGCTTCATAAATGCAAACGTCGTATAATAAACAGTTAACAGTTGGAAGTATGTAAATGGAGTAACATCTTAATTAAAAATGTGAAAACAAACATATTACATTGCTGAAAATGTTCCTACGTGTGTAAAAAAGAATTGAAGTCAGCAACTAACATAAATCCATACTGGTTCCCCCTTCCCCGAGATACCAACAAAAGGTTCCACACCATTTTTTCAAATTTTATTTAATCTCAGAACCACTGCTGTTACACCCATCAGGCTGAAGTTTATTCACCCTGGATGTTCAAGTTCTGACACTTAGAATGGGTGACAGGAGGATCCCTTTCCCCCAATGCTGTGTTGCAGTCAGTATTAGTCCAGTAAGACAAAAGTTTTGCAGTCGTTGCCTGCCCCCCACCCCTTTATTTCCCCAATACACGAAGCATGGCCTAGCATTAGTGTCACCCTTTTGTCTGCAATTATTTAAACAGGATGAGATGGAAACTCAGTTGTTTGCACATTTGTATGAAAGGTGACATGAACATTCTCTATTTTAACAAATAAACACTTAAAACACAGGATTTTGTTTTGCAGCGTTGCAACCCTTTCATTTGAGGAAAAATATGCCCCTCCTCCCCGCCATCACCATAATAACTAACAAAACATTTGTAATTTTGATTTTCATCAAGATTTCCAAACTGGCAGATTTTATTTTCACACCCTCTTCACAATAGACAAGATGCTTACCATATATTTAGGATTACAAGTTGTCACTAAAAGAAAACTTTACACAACCACTATACATTTAGGTTGAAAAACTGTCCTTGCATGAAAAATATACCTAGAAATCAAGTGGTAAACAAGAAAAAAAACATTGAGAAGATTAATGTTTTTAAAATGTGCCATTTAAAATTTATCAACTCCTCCTCTACTTTTCATTCATATTCTGTTTTTACCTATAGTATTTGTTAAGGCAAACAGCTAATCCATTTCTGAAGAGGTGTTGTGGAAATTGTGGATAAACAGCAAACATTTGGCATTAAAATAGATAGCACGTATGTAGCCTCTAGTAATATACATTAAGCATCTCTCTTGGACTTCAGGATAATGACAGGGGAGCATGAACATGCTAACAATGTCAAAAAGGCTTAAAATTTAGCATCCAAGCAATTTCTATTAATGCTTCCGTAGTTTTCAAGCTCTAAGTAGTATAGATTTTATGCAAATGCATTAAAGAATTCTAGCTTGGCAAGTACACCCAAGCAGGTTATTAAACTATATATACAGAAAGTGATAAATACAGAATTAAAAGAGTCCTTCTGCTTCTCTTCATAGCCTTGAAAATTGACAAAAAAACTTGAGGACAGCTCTACAATATTAAACATTAGGTAACCTCAGGAGCTGGGAAACCTAACTACACAAACTGATTAAAATACTCAGATGACTTTGTAGTGTTTAATACAATTCAGTTCGTAGTCAAGGGCACAAGACAACATTTAACAAAAATAATCACATCAATTGACCTAGAAATCAAATGTAAATAGATATGAATACAATCTCCAAAATCTGTCTTTAAGTGAACATTAACCATTTATTCAAAGTTATACAAGAATTTGAAGGATAAAGTCTTCTGCAACAGGAAACCAACTTACAAGTTTCATGTCTCAGTTGAACTGAAGTGGAGGCGAGCGGGGTGGGGGGAGGGAAGGGTGAACAAACAAGTTAGTAGGCCCCATCCAGGCAGCTAGAAAGTAAAAACAGGCTCAACAGCAGCCTCCTCCAGACTGTTGTCCTCCCGGATTGCCTGCAAGTGTTGCATTGGTGGCAGCATGTTGAGGGCCAATTTTTATGCCATTTGCCTGAAATGAAGTTTAATACACAGTGTAAGTATTTTAGAATATACTTGAAAAGCTACTTTTTCTATTTAGAAGACCATATAACAAGTTCTCCTAATGTCTGCAACAAATATAGCAAAGTTTGTAATTTTTTCACAGCATGTTCTTAGTGATTATATATTATTTGAAGGAAAATGCCTTCCTTCTCATTTATGTCTGTGTTACACTCTGTAGCTTAAACTCCTTAAAAAAAAACCTACAGAGCAAGAATTGTATTTGAATACTACTCGGCATATGGCTAAAAATACATAGCATTTGCTAAGAATGTATAACCCCTCCCCTCTTGCCAAAATATCCACTAGTTTAATAGTTTAATATAAGGCTTTTCCTCTCTAGACAGCATTTCTTTCTGTGTTGAATCAGCTGTAGAGGCTAAGGGCATACGAGTGTTCTGTGTCATCAATAATTTCTGTGATCCCAAAAGACATGGCTACTTGCCAAGAACCCACACACAGCGTAGCTCTTTCATTCATCAAAATCACACTTATATCTTAACCCTCACTCCCTCAAGTGGATTTTACCTAAAAATACAGCACTTTGAGAAAAGTAATACAGTAGCTTCAGAAATTAAGCTCTTAAGGAAACTTTGCGTCACAGCAAATCTCAGATTTACAGTGCTTGGCAGTTGTTCTGCAGCAGTGGTAGCCTTCGGGTTTCTGGCACTCGCTCAGTATTGACAGCAGCTGATGTGGTTTCTTTTCGCTCTTTGACTCCTCTTTAATAAAAAGCATGCCCTATGGCTCATTGGTTTTGCCCCCTCTGGGCTGATAGCAACTTCTTGAGGAATCAAGGAGCCAGACTTGGCATAAAGCCAAATAAGTAGCATGGACTGTTGGCTCTTGACAGCATATTGCAATCAGAGCTCTGTAAGGCACAGTAAAGCAGTCAGCTACTATATGAAACTCGACAGATACAACGAGCATGCTTTTTCAGACACTCTGCTCTCCAATTTATATTGCACTACCAAATGCATTTTCTTCAGGAAGGATGTGAAAGCAGATTTTAAATTTTTCATCAGTGAATGGAATTTAACAAGTGTTTCACCAACATGCACGCACACTTTCCAGTCAGAATGAGTTTGAAGGATTACTATTCAAGTCTTACTTAGCTACAAGTTTCCTGATGCATTACTTTGCATACTACTGAAGTTTCTAATTTTTTACTCTCTGAAGTCATGAGTAGTATTGTCAATAGTGTAAATTTTCTCATGTTGAAATATATTGAGTGGAAAGAGATGAAGCTATTTAATTTGAGTCCTGCCAATTCCCTCCCTATTCTAAACAATTCTGCAAGGACTGTAATGTTTAAGAGAAGCATCACACTGACAGTTCAGACACACCTCTCCACAGAGCAGAAACAGAACAAGTGGTGGTGCAGATTTTCACACGTGGTTTCACTAAGCACCTCCGCAACAATATTTGGGGACATGAAGGATAAAACCAACCAACTTGGTCTTCAGAAAAGACTGGCTACCTCACACCGTCAATTTTTTTATTAGACTGTTAACAGAGAGCTTATACAATTTTAACATTTCTATACAATACCAGTACGTCTATTTCTCACCTCTGAATTTGAATCTGCTTTTTCTATGGCCATGAACCTCTCTCCTAACTGCTCAAGATTTTCAACAGCACAATCATTTCAGAATTCAAGAGACATTTTAGGTCTTTCTAGCTCTTGTTCCCCTTTCTCCAGCTCTCCACCCCCACCCCAAACAAGCAAAGGCACAGGCCCCAATAATCTGTAATTTCAGTAATGTGCATAAGCAAAATGGCTAATCTTTTATTCCCTTCAGTATCCAGACACCTAAACCAGGAACATTTCAAAAGTCTTTTATGTAACTCTCAAAGCAATCCCTCCCCTACACTGGACAGCTCATGGAGTGCATCTGGCATATCAACATGGTCCCCCATTTACATAGTGGAAAATTATCTTTGAAAACAGATGACACCATATGGAGAAGTGGATGAAAGTGGATTTTCTTCTCTTTTGGGGATTTATATTATTTTGCGATGCTTCATGGATGGATAGGGTCACTTATTTTAATCCATTTTTATCACAATAGCAGACCATTCTAGATCCAAATGGAACAGACAAATCTTTTACTGTCCAGCCCTCTAGGGAAGGTGAATTTTGCACTTTTAAAAAGCAAAGAATGTTCAGAGTACTAAAAGTTACCTCATTATTAATGTCAAAAACGCCTTCCTGGATTTTCTCATAGATCTCCTTTGCAGTGTTAATAAATGCCTAAAACAGAGGGGAAAAAAGACAACAGACACAATGAATGTGATACCCTTTGGTGTAAGATGCACTAATTGGAATTCAATCTCATGTGCAGTTGCTTCAGTGAGACTTTCCTTCCTGACCTCTGCAGAAACAGGTATGACAACAGCACCCTATAACCTACCCCGAAGCAGCAACGGATCACACGCTGTTTACAAAAACAGTGGCATTTTCATAACATCTGTATTCTACAATCTGCTGTCCAGTAATTACAGGGAAAAAGTGGTTTTTAAGATATATAAATTACTTTTAAATTATTTATTTCTGACCCTTATGGATAGATTGTGTGGCAGATGGTTTCCCCTACCCTTAATATCTTTGTAATAGGCCACTCTAGATTAGAGTGCTTAGCAACATAAAACCACAGGGTACTTACAATGATGATGTAAGGATGCTGTCTGCTGGATGAAACCTTATGCTATCATTTAATATTCACCTAATTTTAAGAACGTATTCTCTTTAATTAATCTTGCACACAATTGGCAACAGACATCTTAATAGTAGAAAGGAAAGGCACCAGGTTTTATAACGACTTCTAAAAATCTATTGTTTTAATTCAGAGAAAATACTTTGACACTCAGGTCTGAAAAAGTGACTCCTCTAAATGTTTTTGGTTAAAGTTTACAATCAATGATTCCACTCTTCATCTCTCATTTAGCTTTATAGGTCAAGTAAAGCCTAAAATAATGTATAATTTAGGAGGTGATTAACAGCAGCTAGTAATTACAATAAACATACGGTTATTTTTGTTTTAAAATACCAACACCATGCAATCATACAAGACATGCTACCTTCTGCACAAGCCTATTACAGCAAATACAGATCTAATTCAAATATAAAAAAGTAAACAGGGTTCATGGAGGGGAACAAATCATACCTTTCCTCATTTCTACACTGGAAGCATTTGACTGCTGAACTTGCCACCAGAGCTTTGTTTCCTAATTAACAGGACTGATATGTTTTCACCTTTAAAGGCCTTACAGCTCCCCAGAGTAATCAATCTACTGCAGCTCAATTACTGCACCAAGCACACACCACAGCCAGTGAAGGAGACTTGAACGACTGCAGCAGGAGCAGAGAGATATGAATATGCATAAACTCTAAGTGGGTGATCGAATCATCACAGAGGGTCATGAGAATTTGCAGCAAAATAATGAGAAGAATTAATCATTGCAGATTCAGAAGGCACTTAGGAAGCCAGTTCGTTTTTCAAACACGTGTTAGAGTTGAAAAGAAAAATTGGCTTTTGGCCAACTACGAATTGATTCAAATTCCTCAGAAACTGAAGTTTTCAATGTAAGGAAAAAATTCAAACTTATCTTTGTTCCTGATAACATACTAATTATTATAATGGCCTCATACATGTGCCTACTGAAAAGTACAAGCCAACTTTGAAAATTCCCACAGCTGGAATCTGTGAGGATACTTCTACTTCAGCAGGACATTAAGCAGAACTTGAAGTCTTAAAAAAGAGTTATGATAACTTCATGTAAACACGCACTTAACAATTGGCACTTCTAACTGTTCCAGAAGATGCTGGCTAAGTACACCAAGACTCTTATAATTAATTTCATGAGAATTACATTAAATCTACAAAAATTACTTTAGAGCAACAAACTAGAATTTTAACAGACTCCAAACTAATACAACTGAGAATAAATTATCTTTTGGATACTACATTCAAGAACAGTCATTGTAGCAATGCATCTATCCTCACAAAAACCAGTAAAATGGACTGGAAAACAGCACTGCACAAACATAAAATTGCTTCTGTTACTACACATGTACTGTACAAAGCAAAAGAGCATACTGAGTTCAGTACAGTATATTTTAACATTAAACATATTGGTCAAGAAACTGTCAATCTGAAAAAACCATATATTCCATTAATCACAGTTCTATTGTTTCAGTTCTCTTGAAGTCATAATCTGACTACCCCATTCCCATCAGTGATTCTGGTGCACAACATATTTAGTGTTAAAACAGCACACACTGTTGCTCTGCATAGCAAAATGCCAGGTTGCACTGGGCTGCAGAAGTAATTCCTATTTGAAAACAAATTATAAGAATATAGCATATAATAAGTCTACATCACATTCTCTTCTTTGTATGTATTCTAAAAAATTGCTATTAATCAGCCATGAAAAGAGACTTGAATCCCTTGATACTTCATTTGTTTCTCACATCCACGTATTTTAAGTTAACTTATGATTCAAAGTGTAAGCAGAACCAAAATAATCACCTGAGAACATCACTAAAGCAGCAGTCTACTTGCTTTAAGAGTATCGTATCAGATTTTACATTGCATGCTAGTGCCCCAATTAGCAAGGACAAGAAGGTGAACTTGGTATAATTGACTTCTTCTAAAAATCTCTTTTAATACTGCATGTTCTAACTCTTATCTGGAACATGCAGTATACTATAAACTCTTAATTATTTATGGGCAGTTTATCCTGTTTTCAGATTAACTGAGCCATAGATGCAGAAAGACAGAGTGATTTCCCCTCAAATCCAGTTTAGATTTATTAGACCACGTGCAGGGGACTGCAAGAACACAGCTGTAGCACTTCACACGCCAACTTGGATCCAGGTGCAGTTTAGCCACTTCCACACAAGACCTCACCAGTAAGCCCACATAGGCTCAAGCTGGCTGCCTACCAAGCCCACTGCAGTTGCACTGTATGTTCCCATAATGCTGCTGCTGCTAAAACACTAGACAAAGATACTCTTGCCTTTCCATCCCAAATCAGGTCCAGGTTCATTTTCACCACTCCAGGAGAGGCAGTACCAGACTCACCCTGGATTTATGTGTAATTACCTGAAAGATGGCAAGGCCCTAGTACACAGTACCTCTATTACTCGTCAAAGTGAGACTTTTGCAAAATCAGTATGGTAGACTTCCAAATATAAAAATCCTTGACTACATTTTGGGAAAATTCAAGAAAACAAAGTAACTTCATGAAAGTGTCTACGTTTAATGTTTAAGTCATGGTAATTTCTAAAACCACAACATACTGATGCTTTTATGCACGAGACTGCTGAATATAACTATACCACAGCATTAAAAAAAGGTTGTATACAAGTTATTCAGTGATTTGTTTTAATGTAACATGTTTTTCAATTGTGTGCTAATTATAACTAGGTTCCCAAATAATAGCAATACCCCATTGAGGAGAAGTGCATTACTGTACAAGTGGAAAAGTGAGTCTTGCAAGATCTGATCTGCCTGTTGTGTCATGCCTGCACCTACTGCAAAGCCAACAAAAGAGGCTTTTAAATCACAATATACCAGTGTAATATCACTTCAGATTATTTGTATAAGGAGTTTCCCAGATCACATTGCAACATGAGAATCAAGAGGTCATGTCTCACAATGCTTGCCCCAAAAAACCCCCCAAACAACCCAAAACTGCAAAGATCAAACACTACAGATACTGCATTTAAGGTAAATTAATCCTACAAACACCGAATGTAGAATTAAATCAACTTCAACATTCATGTCATCACACAAATAAACAAGTAATACAGGTTTACTACCCTTGAGACAAATCAATTTGAATTCTATAACTGGTAATAACAATGCAAGAAACAGGTAAGGGATTAAGTTCCTGATACCACTGTGTCATGGAAGCTGTATGCGGGAGTAATAATAAGCTAAGGGCACCAGAACATTAGTAAAGCAGTTACATTTAGTTTTCACTTGCAGATGTCAATAATGTCACTTGTCTTTCTCAGAAAGCTAACACCAGGACAAGAATCTGAGGACTTCACTACAAGCTGAGCATAACAGGAAAAACTTGTAAATGAATCACCGATGCTCTTCTAAACTCAAGACTTTACAAGTTCATCTTTGCCTAAAATCAGGTATGAGATCACATTCAGCACGGCCAGCTCGTGGAACATGCTGCCCTCTGGTGGCAATGTTAAAATCAAATTTAATGCATGGAAATAAAAACTGGGCAATCATTATTTTTGGATTCTTTCTTACAATTAAATGAGGAATGCTTAAAGGTTAAATATATCACAAATTCTAAAGCATGACCCAGCCAACACCTAGAATTTCCTCCTCCTCTCCAATTTCCTATCTTATCTTTTAGCAGTAAGATATGATATAGTTAGATTACTATTTAAGAATGCATTTGGAAACAGTAACAACATGGAGAACAAATGGATTTATGCCTAAAGCATTCACCTTCCCAGTGTGTAAGTGGTACTGGATGGCCACTTAAAAGTGAGATTCCAAAGCTCTGAGCAGCTCTTTTATGCACACAAGGTAAGGCAGTACTTTTTACAGCTAAATGATCTTTCAGGAAGAAGCCTAGTATGCTAAAAGGGATGCAGAGGGGTTAATTATAAGCAGTAGCAAGGTGCTATCATGAACCCACACCCCAAAAAGCACCCCAACACATCTGTAACCTTGTATTTAAAGTATAGGTGCAAAGACAAACTAGAACTTGATAGCCATTTATTTATGACCCCACTTAGGCACAATCTTCCTGACAAACTTTTTGGGCTGATTCACACTATTAGAGTTCAAACTGACTTAAAAAGTCCCGTAGCGGTTGTTGAACAGTTACACAGGACAGAATACTTGAGGGGAAAAAAAAAAAAAAATATAAACCCCCCAGAACTAAGAATCCATCTCTCCAGGAAACTACAGGTCAGACAGGCAGTATCATACATTTCAAACTCTTCTATTAAGCCTGAATCACTCAGTTAACTGAAACCTTTTATTTGCATCACACCACGAGATGCCTAGAAGCCCCAAGTATCATGGCAGAGCCAGTGTTCCTTACTGCAAAGCTGGGGCACAATCCAAGGATGTACTACATGGAGCTAAAAGCTGTATATCTTCACTACTGCCCTTTCTCCCTTCCACAGGTGAACTGACATGAGCTTCAACCCCATTTTCTCATGGGAGAAACTGGCTAAAATGTCAGCTTCACACAGCTGAAAGGTCACAGAACCTTGATTTCTAGGAACTTGAAGGAATACTGGTTTTGATACAATTTAAGATAAACCTAACTTTTGGGTGTTTGTTTTTTTTTTTTGTTTTGTTTTGTTTTTTTAAGGACTCATGACCTAGAAATCCTGCTCTTTTCCAAGTGCTAGTTATATTACCTCTTGTGTGTCAGTTTGCCTTGCTATGAAAGTTATTAACATCCTGTGACTTTCAAGTTTTATTAACTAAATCCCTGCTTACTATATTACCATGTCAAACAACTGTTTGTTTCCCAGCTATTAGTTGTGTTCAGGGAGGATGAGGAAGGGAAATAAAGCACACTTTAAAAACCAGTTCAACTTTAGATGCCTTTAAGAGTCTAATCTTTCTATGAGATTTTCATTTTCACCCTTCAGAATATTACAAAAGGCCATCTCTGTTCTCTTATCTATGCCACTGTTGAAGCTACAGAAGCTTTGAACATTCATTATCCATTTAAGCAAAAGTATGAAAGAAGCTGCCTGAAGAGAAAATTAAGTTACAGCTGAAACAGAACCGCTGAGTGACCATCGGACTCCATGTAGCAGAAGTGCTCCACTGCTCAGTTAAAACCAGTAGTCTATTCAGATTTAATCCTAAATAATGAATTCACTATTGCATTCTATTTATGTGCAGAAAACTTGGAATAACACAAACAATGCTCTTAAGTTTGGCATAGGCACGCCTCCATATGGGAAACAATTTACTAAAACCAACTCCCAGACCAGGAGTCAGTGATACACTGGCACAACTCAACTGAGATCAGCTTCTGAACAGTGATGTTGTCTAGCACTGCTTTGACCAGCATCCAGAAAACTTTCTGGCTTAAGATTGGTGACATCAACAATCATTATTAAAAGTAGCAGTCTGGAATGAAATGATTATGCACAAAGCTACTGTAGCTTCCCAAATACAGATAGGTATTCTTACTTCTTGAGAATCAGTGCACATAAATGGATTCAAACCATTGATATGCCAGGGACAAAAAGTTAAGCAGTGTGTGCTATAGGAGACCACATGGTCACCCTGAGAGCATGCAGGTGAATCTGCTCTGCCCAAGCAGAAAGCTCTCAGCAAACTCTGAAGTGCAGGATGCAGGTAAGACCACAATTAATAGTCATGTGCTACTGCTGAACTACCAATGAAAAAACTAATGCAATAAACTTGCTAAGGCCTCTTGCAAATGAGACTAAAAAAAAAATTTATGTATTATGTGTTGGTTTAATGAGAGGTCAGAAATTAATGGATGTTATGATTAAAACAAACCTGCCTGGGGTTCAGACCCCACTTACGTGTGTACAAGTGAAAAGCCTGCCAATGGACATCACAGTGTTTTCTTAGAAGTAAATAACACTGAAGTCTGCAAACAGTATCTCAGAGTGCATATTACCCATCCACAATTCAACAAAGTAGAGCAAATATGAGAACCAAGATTCTAAAAGTTAACAAGATTCCACTGCAAGAAAGACACAGCCATGCATGTAAGAGTGTACACTACTCTAACTCCAGTCAACTTAGAAATCACTGAGGAGAAAAAAAAGCACAAAAAGTCAGTATTTTGATAGCTGGTTACCTTTACAGCTTTAGACAGAGGCTAAGAGGAAACTAACAACCTCCTGTTTAAGTAAGTATGATACTGCTGAAGAGACTAGCATTAACTGTCCTTGCACTGCAGTCAAATTAAAAGCCTGTGCCTAACCTCCCCCCAGTAATCATTCTATCCTCTCAGTGATGCAGAAACTCTTTTTACACAATCCCATTCCACATCAAATATGATGATTTAACTCTGTGGTCACAGAGAATTCTTAGAAGTCTCCAAAGTAACTAGGAAGGAAGAGCCTGCATCTACTTCTCACTCCCTACAATCTATTACCTATTATACAAACAGGGTGGAAACTTCTCCCACAGCCTTACACAAAATAAACAGCCAACAGGCTATTTTCCACTCCTTAGCATCCATTTCTATTCAAGATGTAGGTACTGAGACATAATCCTGAAGAACATAATGAACAATTTTAGACTGTTTTAAGATACAAGCACCAAAGAGGTCAATGTACTGCTCCAGCTACAGATTTACTAAGGTTTTCCACAGTGGTGGAAATCAGGATTAAACAAGGGAAACAGCTTAAAAAAAACTTTAGCAACAGAAGCTGATTTGTTCATATAAAGAAACAGCTAGAGATTAGGATTTTGTTTCTGTAGCTGTTAACTATTCTACATCATGCCACTTTTTTTAGTGTTTACTGAGAACACTATTTAAGGAATGTACTTGATTGTCACTGAAAAGGATTATACCCTAAACCTTTTCCACTGGAATTAGAAAGTTAGTATACACACACATCACTTACTTGTATAATCACAAGGAGAAGATTCTATTTAAACTTTTTGATAAAGAACTTAATGCTCATTTGCTTCCTCATAATCAGAGATGCATTAGATACTGGACAATTCATTCACTACGACATAGCTTTTGATGCAAAGAGAGGTGATAATCTTAGGATCAGGTAGTAATTCTGTGAAAGTCATCTGTAGCTTACTGTAACTTTTCAAAAAACTTAAATATTTTTTAACTACAAGGCTTTATCAATAAAAGAATACCTCACTGGTCACAAACCATTTTGAATTTAGAACAGTTTTGGAAAAGAAGAGGGACAGATTATAAGTACATGAAGCTGAACTATGTCACGTTATTATAAAAAAGGTCAGAGTGGATGAACTAAGTATGGGCTTGAAAGACATGTGAAGCAGTCTTTCTGCTTTACATAGCACTAGTATCTCAGCTGGAGCTCATTTTCCACCACCATACTTGCCTGGCTAGAATGCAGTTATTTTTCTTTACAGCAGTCTGCATGGTGCTGTGTTTTGGATTTACGACTAAAACAGTGTTGATAACACACTGATGTTTTAGCTACTGCTGAGTGTCACTGCTTCTTACTCTGTCCTCTCCTGACAGTGATTAAGCTTAGGGTAGGCAAAATCGTGGGGGACACAAACCAGCCAGGACAGCTGACCAGAACTGGCCTGAGGGGTATTTCATATTATATGGTATAATGCTTAAGAATAAAAACCAAAGGGCAGTCAAAGCAGCTGTTGCTCAGAGACTGGCTGAGATTCAATTTGTTTGTAGGAAGTTGTGAGTGATTGCCTTTCTGTCACTCTTTGCCCATCTCTTTCCTTCATTTTTACAACTCTACCTCCGCCCCTGAGTTTTATCTTGCTTTGGCTCTTCTGGTTCTTTCCCCCATCCTGCTAGACAGAAGCACTGAGTGAGCCACTCAGTGGGCATTCAGTTGCAGCTGAGGTCAGCCCACCATGACCCGCCTTCAAGAAAGGAATGCAGTAAATCAAGGTGAGAGATGCAAGAACTCACATGTATCAAAAAATATGAACTATAAGCCAAACTTGAAAAAACTTAAGTTCTTTAAAGTAGCAAAAACTGAAAAACTTATTCAAATACATAGCAGACTACAGTAACCAAGACAATAACCTCTTCAGCAGCTCTGTACAGGACAGAAAATAGAAGCTGTGTGCAAACTGAAGAAGATTCCTACTAGGTAGTAGAGAGGAAAGATGACAACAGTACAAATACCAAAGCACTGCAAGAGATTGCTCTGAAGAGCTTGTGATATACTAAGAGCCTTTACAACAGGTTAGAGTGACATCTGCCAAGAATACCAATAGCTTGGCTTGCTTTGGACTAGCAAATCTATTCTAGCCTTACTTGTTAGATTTCAAGGCAGACAGAAGTTAGCCATTTCTCTGATCAAGTACTTCAAAAAACCCCACAATGACAATAATTAGGAAGTCTCAACAATATAATTAGTGCTGTGCAATCAATTACAACATAGACATTGTATTTCTCATAATATAAAGAGCAGTTAATTCAAGTTACGGAACCCAAAATCTAGAGGAATAGTATCTATACAAGCATGTGTAGTTTAAAGCAAGTGTTTTAAGTAAATTGCCAGTGTTGAGCAAAGTTACCTCCTCTACATTGGAAGCAGTTTTGGCAGATGTCTCCATAAAGATAAGTCCATGCTCTCGTGCAAATGCTTCACCCTCCTCTTTCTTGACTTCTCGTCTAGATTCTAAATCACTAAGATGGAAGAAAAAAAAAAGTTAAATTACATGGTCTAACATGTCCATGTAAAGATTATTCTTCACAGCCATGCTTATAAGCCTGAGAAGCCAAGAGGCCCCATCAGAACTTGGGTATATAACTGGTCAAGGCCTTAAATAAAGTAGAATTATTGTAAGCCCTGCACTTCCAGTATATGGAGTAGTCACAGGCATCACACTTACTTGAGCTATACATCGTAGCTGACATAAATCTTATCAAAGTCTACATGAAATAGCTTTCTAGAGGATGAGTTTGTATTTATTTAGGTATTCCTTGAACACTAACTTTAGACATTGTATTTTCAGTATATATCACTCCCTTCTATTATAATATTATCTACCAATTCAGTGCTACACAGCTGAGCTGATAAAGGAGCTTTATAAATGATTTCTTAATATTAAACATAATTCTAAAAATAAAGTTCATTTTTCCTATTCAGTAGCTGAGTTGAACAGTCAATTTCTGTTCCAATAAAAAAATTTAAAGCAAAAATAAGTTCTTTTGAACTACATTAGCTATCCTCTCCCAGTAAGTTATAATTTAGGTTTTGAAACTCCTGGCCATCCAGCAGCAAAAGAAATTGAAGTGACTGTTACACAAGTTCTTGCTCCCCGCTTTCCAAGCAATTTAATGCAAATTTAAATATTACTCAAAAAAGCAGAAAAAAATCCCTCTTGGACTGGACAACTAGAGAAAAATCCATTTCTCTAAGTCATACAGACACAAGTATTTTACCCTTACTTTTTAAAGCTTCTTTAGGAACAAGGAATTCAGCTTGTCCTTCTTTGTAAGTATATTACATCTTGAGCAATAACGATATATATATTGTCGATGTATAAACGTAAGATATCCATTTCAATGAATTTTCATTTAAGTTGTACGTGCATAGATAGCTTAGATACGTATTTTTAACTAAACAGCATGAAAATAGATACATTTAATTTGCAGTCAGTATACAAATAAAAAGTATCATACTAGACTTCAGTGTTTGCCAACTTTGTAATTATACATATATTAAAAATAGGTAATACTCACTGTGGCATCTATTTTGCGGCAAAACAGGTTTTTGTGACATTTAACTAAATGCTAGCTCAGATGAGTTACAGAACCAATACCATTCAGCACATTATTTAAATACTAAAAAAATTTTGAAGATAAGGATACAAGAAATAGCTTCAAAAACGATTTTGAAGTTGACATTCTTTATATTTAAGCACTCCCAGTATTAGCTGACATTGTCTTTTTCAACCTGAGCAATGTCTTTTTATTTGCTACTACCATGCTACTCTCAAAAATACCTTATTTAAAACCTCAACTCACTTTAGTGTTATCTCCATGATAGAACATAAATAACTTTTTACTCGAAATAATGCAGTTGTATCAAAAACTGCAATGACAGCCCAATCAAAACTCAATACTAATACCTAAACATATTCTTAAACATTTTTAACTGCTTCTACTAACCACAGTTGTCTTCCTCTCTCCATTCCAATAATTCGAAGCATTTGGTCTTACTAGATCAATATAGCTATGCTTTGTTCTGGAAAGAAGATTAAGTACAGTATTTGTAATGTTTTAACACTAGTATTTGCAATGTTTTCAACAAACAGCCATTATATTTCAAATTAAATTCTCAACACTCTTCAAATCCAGCAATAAATCAGTACTACAAACTTATGTCAAGTGCACTTTTGGGAGTCATAAGAGCAGTATTTATTCCTTCAAAACTGTTACGCTAGCATACATTCTTCCTTCACCCATCTCTAGTAGTATGCCCTACCATAAGAACTCTTTCAGGGCAATGCAATAAAATTGAAGGAGTTTCCTTCCTGCTTCCTTGAAAATAATATCCTTTAAAAACTTAGAACTTTTAAGTTTAACTCTTAATACTTTTAGTTCATGTGGCACCTTAATCTGTAACAATTTAGAGTGCGAATTTTAAGTATATTTATTGTTTGAATAAAACCTAGTTGTAACTGGGAATTACTGAACTAGCTGCAAGTAGCAAATCAGTCTGCACCAGCAAAATGCAAGATACGAAAATTTAGTTTAACAGCTAAGAATAATCAGAAAGAGTTACAGATGTCAATTAAGTATGCAAACTTAAGTAAATCATACACTTTACTGCTTCTCTCAGTGCCATGTTTTTACTCACACAAGTATAAAAACAGTTGGTCAGGGCCATTCACAGGTTTACCAAAGCTTCATTTAATAAAACAAGATTACATTTTTTATATTAATTTGTGAAAATTATGCTTGTCACGTTCCTCAGTTAACAAGAAAGCTGCAGTCATTTACCAGATAATGTAAAAAAAAAGTTGACAGACTTTACAATTACTTAATATGTACCATGGTTTTCAGGAGGAGGTAGAGGGTGGTGGGGCAGTGGGGGAAAATAGAAGGGAAAAGAGGGAGAAGAAGAAAAAAGTAAGAGTTCAACAGGCCCAAGCAGCAAACCCAGACTCACTATCACAAAGCTGTTTCTCAGCAGCATCTAAGAAATGATGGGCTGTTCATGAAATTTTCAGGGGCATGCATACACCCCATTATTTCAACTGGCATCTTTACCTTCAAGAATTGCTGAGGCATGGACACAAGTTCAAGTCAATTACACAAAGGCCCATAATTAATGGATTATTAAACTCTAAGGTGATGCTTTTGATATTTTGAAAAAAATCTGCATCCAGCAAAAAAAATCTAGACATGATGCTACAATTCACTGGATCAAGAATTAGAAGAATTACAGATAATATATTCAGTGATGTGTTTTTTATTAAGACTTTCACTACGAAGTCTCAGCATCAACAGGGAATAATATTATAATTTAGGCAGTGTAGCTGATGAGAAGACCAAGTAAGGAATTGATTACAAATTAGGTAACACTTCCAAAACTTCTAGTTGTATTTTCATCACCCAGTGAATTTACCAGGAAATGGTGAAAAAGCATTCTCTGACCCCAACCCCAGCCAAAAGGTACAGAATATGGAACAGGCTTGTGAATCAGAAATGTCTCAGTCTTTGAGTTATGCACTTCTTACATCTGAGAGAAGTTTTTGACGTGAGTCCTGTACTATGGGCTTTTTTTTTTAAATGACATTTTCTTTGATGTGATTCTTAACCAAAAACTAAAGCACTTTAGAACACCTCAGTTTAGGAATCATATTCTTTTTACAAGGGAGAGATCTAGGTGTTTTTAACTGGTGATTGCAGAAGCAAAAAAGCATAATGAGAAAATAACTCACAAAACCATTGCTTCATGCATTTGAAATCAATCCTTTGGAAATAAAATTACTTCTAAAACAGATATTCAGAATGCAACATAGTTGATCCACGTGCTGCATGTTTCTATTAGTCTAATTAGAATAGGAAAGGTTTTAGGTTCACCACATAAATATCCAAAATGACAGAAGGGAATTTAAAGTTCACATATTGCCTACAAATAAGAAAACTCAAAAACTGAAATACAGAGAAGTTGAATCTTTCCCTCCTACAAAGTAACAGCTGATAAAATTTTACCTTTTGTTTCCAATAAGCATTATAACCATGTTGGAATTGGAATGCTGACGCGCATCTTCTAACCAAGTTGTCAAGTGGTTGAAAGTGTCCCTCCTAAGTAGGGAGGAGAATGAACATTAAAAGCAGTATTTTAAGAAATCTTTCTCCTGTTAGTCAGCTTCTCTACTCAAGTAACCAACTCATTTATTAGTGCACATGCTCTGGGGATAAAAGCTAGTAATCCCTTTGTGAGAGGGAGAATGAGTGAACAAAAATTTAGTAAACAAGCAGTGTTAATGAACTCTGCCTAAAAAGTAATTGAAAACATGTTTGCTACAAAGAGTAAAGAGGATTCCTAGAGCTGTAAGAATCTTTCATTTTATATACATATAAAAACTGCTGAACAGAATTTTAAAAGTACCCATCAGCTTCAACCAATCCAAACAACATTAGAAATAAACACATACTCATATAGTAGTATTTGTTTTACTGAAAGCAGGAAATGGTTGATAATTTTCTGTAAGTTTAGAAGCTGAATAATAAATTCAGCAGTATTTTAAAGCAAGGTACATGAATGTGACACATTACAGTTTTTACAGAAGGTGTACACTAAGTATTAAATCCCATGCTCATAGAGTGGTTTTAAGATACCGTATTTTATCTCTGAATCAAAGATTCATTTACTGGAAATCCAATGGAAAGAATACATTACTTCCTGATATTTAAAAGTAAAAAGGGAACAAAAGGAAAAACACCCAGGAAATCTTGTAGTAAAGTACAAGTCATTGCTCAATGCAACAAGAGCCAAGACCTACAAAAGGAGGCACACAACTTAATAGGATTTTGGAGCCTGGACAGTTTCATAAACCAGCCAGAGTACCCACAGTTTTACAGATAACAAACTGCATATAGATACTTTAATATAGCAGGGAAACTTTAATAACTTATGAACAGCTACCAAAAAAGTATTAGATCAAGACCTGTGTTTTCCAAACCTCATAAACACAGCAATGGTAGAAGTCTCCTGGTACTTTTTATGTAACCAAACTTCTATGTTTTACTATTTCACTCCTTTGCAGAATAGCACTTCAGTAAAAGTAATCTGCTACAGTTAAAGAAAAATTATCCCTCATAATAATAAAAACACTAGAAAGGTATTAATAAAATATTTTCAGGTCTTTCTCAGCAAAGGTAATCCAGAGGTTGATGGTCAATAGTTTATAAAACTATTTTATTTCATTCTTCCTGAGAATTTATGCATACTTTCTCAACTACCATACAGAAAAAACTGGAAGTATATAGGTTACATATGCTATATCTTGATTTAGAGCACTTAAAGAAAGCTGGCACAATGTTCTATTACCAACAGCTATACACAAAGCCAAACTAAATTAGACACTTAGTACTGCTATACACCATAGCACAATTCTACAAAGACATATCATTGTAATCCAGTTGGTATTCTCACCTTGTAATGTCATACACTAGTAAAGCCCCTGCGGCCCCTCTGTAGTATGATCTTGTGATGGAACGGAAGGACTCCTGCCCTGCCTGTGGAACACAAAGTTTCATTACTTCATATCCAGTAGTTTTTTTTTCTTTTTTTTTTTTTGGTTCTGGAAACCGTGAACTTAGAATCACAGGATCATAGAATTCTACTTTTGAGAGACGGTGATAAGGAACAGTTTGGATGGAACATCAGAAAGGGGACAACTGGGGACAAAGTCTCCAAGAGTAGCAAGAGAAGGCACATAAGGAGAAGACACCAACTACAGCACAGTGCTGTTAAAAAAGAAAAAAAAAAAATCGGAACAAGACCTCTAAACCTTTTTTGGCAATCCCTGACAACCCAATTTACTGAATGGCTTCACAATACATGAATCATTATTAGAGCACAGAATGGACTCCTAGCAACTAAGCTCTGAAGACAAATTTGAAAGGAAGCAAATAACCCAGAGCTTCACATTTGAATTCAATAACCCGCTCCCTGGGGCAGCTGTTGACACTAGAATAAATAAAGTCCATTGTAAATAAATGATGAATGACATCTTTACGCCCACCATCTGCTGGTGTAAAGGTTGTTGGAAGGCCAAGGATGCAGATTTTATCCGTTATATCATAAACTGCAGCCAGCTTTCAACAGTCTTCAGATGGAATTCTTTCAGTAATCATTTTATTAAGAAAAAACAGAAAATGGTTGTGAATTTAATTTTACACAATTCTGCTCCACAGTTAATCAATTTCCTCTGTACTTGATAAATAATGCTTGTCAAAGCAGCTACAGGATGCAAGAGTCATCTTCATATACACTGTGAAAAACTTCAGTCTACATAAATTAGATACTTCTCACAGAAAAGTATTCTGTAAGAATCTCAGCACTTAAAAGTACTGCTCAAAAGAATACACTCCTGAAAAATAAATATTCATGGTTGCAGATCTTGAGCTCCTCACGCTCATGTTTTTCAGAAGAGCTATCTAGCACTTGACACCTGGTAGAAGAAATATTTACTTCTAATATTTAGCAATAATAGATGCTTTAGCATAATTCAAAGATAACACAGAACATGTTTAAGAAATACTAATGCTGAAAAAACCCCAGGAAATTGCCCTGATTTAAAACCATGAAACACAACAATGAAATATCCATCAAACACAAGCTACCCTTCAGCCATGCCTACAAAATAAGTTCTGAGGAGAATTTTTTCTTCTCAGTTATTGTACTTTTCTTAATACTAGATCTTCTTGAATCCAAAGAGAACTTGATCTAGATACCGTCACTGAACAAGAGCAGTGGCACAACAAGTTTAGACATGTTCAGTCTTCAGAAACCATCCTTATCTTCCAGAATAAACAGTAACTTCTGTTTAAGAAAACACTATCTTAGCCATTCCAGTGGAGGCAGTTACAAAATACAGTACAACATACTTAATAGTTTCAACACCATTAGAATACACTCAAATATGCTCTTGGCTGAGAGTCCAAGTACATCTTTATGTAAACTTTGGTAATAGAATACAGACAACCAGTGGAATACACCAAGAAATAGTAAAAACAAAAAAACCCAACAGTTTTTTAGTGCAATAATTGGTTTCTTACATAGAAATTCAAGTAAGCTTTACAACTTTTTCTTGGTGTGGGGACTAGCTCAAGTGGATGATAGATAAATGCAACATTTTCCTGCTGAACAGACAACTTACTGTTACCAGGGTATTCCATACATTGCCTAAATTCATACATGACCTGGACTTCACCTAACACATTAAGAGCGCCTGTTTCACCTTCATAAATTCCACCCTGACACATGAAATTGTTCATCTCCCTGAATAAACTAATCATGGTCAAGCAACGTTGTCAGAGGTTCTAGCAGATCTTACAAAAATGTATGAATTGTGAATTCTTGAAAGAATCACTTACTTAGAAAAGTTCAGTATATAAATCCTGAAAGTACTGTAGTATTTTTAATTCTGCCTCACTTGACAATGGTGAAATTTGAGTATCATTGCTTCCTTAAGGAAAGGGTGGAAAATGGTACCTTCTTTGGTAAAGGGATCACATTTTCCATAAAGTAATAATTAATTTGTGCTTACGTATACCAAAGGACAAAAATACCTCAATTCCCATTCATTCTAAGCAAAAGAAAACCGAATTTTCGTAAAAAAGCTCCATGATAATAATGTTTATTTTATCTATAATATATAGATGTATTCTATAATAAAAACACCTTATAGATGTAATTTACTGGCTACTTCAACAGTCATTCTGAATGAGATCTAGAAGGTCAATATAGCAGGGTTAGGCATGTAGAATATACTCCACAGCTTTTTTTTAAAGCATCATTATTACTTTACTTCTTCATCTGACAGTTTTCTCTCTGTCCCCTCCCCTTTTTTCCAAGCTATTTCAAGGAAGTCAAAACTGAAAGAAAGTGTAGGCTATTAGCCAAAACTGACTTAAAAAACCACAGATGTACTGTAATGACAATACTTTATCAGTCTTACAAAGTAGGACCTACCCAAGTTTAGCTACTTCTTAGAAGGAGCAACAGATAGAAGCAGCAGTATAGAAGCTCACTGTAAGTTAAAATCAGTTTCAATACCAGAGAAAGGCCCTTTATCTTAAGTATAGTTTTGTTACTACCATGCCTTTCATGTTCCTGCAAAATCCAGCACTTTTTTTATCTCTCTTCCATATTAAAAAGCTTTTTTTCATAGAATGGTTGAGGTGGGAAAGGGACCTCTGGAGGTCACCTATTTCAACCTCCCTGGCTCAAGTAGGGCCATTCAAAGCAGATTTCCCAGTTCCACATCCAGATGGTGAGAGAGGCAGGGGTCTGTGGTGTCAGGAATAGTAGGGGCAATAGTCAGGAAACAAAGGTAAACAGGGTGTTTCCCAAGGCCATATTACATCCAGTACAGGAGATACAAGCTTTTGCTCCAAGACAAACCCTGGTTATACCTACTGTCAATTACAATGCAGTGGAAATGGGAAGATGGACAATGTTTCTGGTAACAGCCAGACCATGACAGCTACTTCATACACAGAAACTCCAGCTCAGACATGGCTGCCTGCAGGAACCTGTAACTGCACACTGAGCAGGCCTGAACATGCCTCCTCCCTCTTTAGAGAAACAGGTGCTAGGTCTGACATGAGTAGTTCACTAATCATGAAAAAATGCGGGCCTCTGATAAACAAGCAATGTTTTAAGTTCTAAGCAACATTCTTTTTTGGCTGTTTTCTGTACTGTAAGCTTTCACAATTCATATCATAATGGTTCACAGAAACAAACTTTCTGATGGGAGAGACCTTATATATATAGACATAGTTCTAGAAGTCATAGGTCTTCAAGCGAGTACAAAAATCTTTATCCCTGCTTCAACTGCACAGATATATATCCCATGTGCTTCTCAAAACATACTTCTGTATAGAGATCAAGATACAATTAGAAAATAACAATGTAAGCAGAACACAAAGCATTATCAATCACCTCAGGTCACTAAGATACACAGAGATTTAGGACCTGCACTAGAGTTTTCAGGAACATTTAAGCTATGCAACTGTGTTATCAGGGACATAGTATCCCTGGTATATTTAAAAAAGACTCCAAGTGTTACTATTCCCACAGGAAATCTTGGTGTCGTTTCCAAGTATGCGGTGCAGTTGCATCAGTTGCAAAATATGCAACCAAGCCTTTGTTTTCAAAAAGAGTTACTTGCACATTCCTTAACTGCATATTTTTAAATCTATAAAGTAAGGGGAAAAAATAATAAAAATAACCATACCACAGGACAAGAAAGTGGTTAAAAAAACAGCATCCACAATATATCTCCCTAGAAAACAGTCCACTAATTTTGCTGAGTTCTCTACTCTCAGTGCTGAAGAATTTCTTCAAGGACCAAGTTATCTGAGAATGTCCCAGCAGCCCTTCAGTATCCAAGTTGACCAGTATCTTTTATTAGGAGGGAATGCATTAGTATACCTCTACATGCAATATGAGAACTACAACACATCTAGCTAGTAGCTCTGGACTCGCTCACTCTGAAAACAGGCATACATGTGTGGTATGTTCAAAACTGGCGACAGAACATTTCATTCACATTGGGAATTCTTATTTACTTGTTTATACTTTCCTAAGTTGCAAAGAAAATGAAAAAGACATCTAAGAAATAACCAACTGGCAAGTGTCACACCACCTACAACAGCTGCCAGCTGGGAACTACCCCACAAAGTTGATCCCCGGAATAAAATGTTCCAGAAAGAAAGAGGAGCAATACATACCTTTAAATATAGTTTTGAAAGTTTTAAATACAGTAACAGCCTCTTAGTCACATGTCAACTTGTTTATACAATTAATCTTTCTTGCAATCATGTCTCCAACTCAAAAAAAAAAAAGAATTTTAAGGTGATTTACTAGCATGTAGTACAAATGGCCACAGAAGCAGTGTAAAAATAAAAAACAACCCCTGCTGTTTCCAGCAAAGACATTTCCAAACAAAAACAGAACTAATACCTAAAAATGCTTATGAAGAAGAATCTATCACATTATAAGAAAATCTCAGAATTTATGTGAAGGGTTTAGCCACATTACATGTTGCTTTAGAATAGCCCTGTCAGCATGCAGTAAGAACTGAAATTTCAAGAGGACTGAAGATCCCCCAAGGATGAAATTGTACGTATATCTAAATACAGAACATTTGTACATCTGCTTTGTCTTCTGCTGGTGTTGAATAAATGGCATTTAGACATCCAAAGCAACTCCCAACACATCACAGAAACAAAGCTTTTCCATTATCAGAAGTACACTTATAATTTGAAATAAACTGTACTTGAAACCTTTAGGTTTTAAGTAGCAACCCTCACTAAAATAGGAGTTCTACTGCACAAAAAAGTGATTCTTACTCCTCCCATTTAAGGCCTTATCCTAAGCAAGAGCTTGCTCTTGTAGAAATCTTGTAATTATTGTAGAAAGCATGGATAAACCGCCAAGAAATCAAAAAAAATTCAGAAAGTAGCATGCCAATATTACAGTATTTCAATAACATTCAAGCATGACAGACAAAGGTTGTGAACACTAAGCTAGAAGGTGTATCAAGTTGCCTTAGCTTCCCAAAGTGACATCATGGGTGTGAACAATAACTTAAGCTACTGGCACTGAAGTTCAGATGACAGTCATATTACACAAACAGTAACAGGAATAACTATTAAATAGACAAATCTCCCTGCTTCACCCCTCAATCCATGGATCCAGAAGTAAGTTAATCCTCCCTCATGGCAGCAAACACAGTCTGTGACTGATGATCAAACTAGTTTCAGAAACTAAAGTAGATCCTCTGTTAAGTTATTGATGTTACTTCACAGCAGTGTAACACAGGGCTACGAGATGCAGCAAAATGCATGCAGTACCATGGCTAAAGAGTCAAATTAGTAAAAATGTAGTAAAAGAATGCACCAACTGCCCACGAGCATACGCATGTGTTTGTGGGCAGTTGGTGTATTCTCTTACTGTAAGTAGAAAATATCATGAAGTAAACAGTGAAGAGCTCTTGGGGGTGAACCCTATATCCTAGCAATTGTCAGAGTCACTAGGATGAATAGTCATTTCATTAATGAAGAGAACTTTATTCAGTTCTAATAGACATAAACCAATTGCAAACACAAGAATATCTTAATTTCCACAAAGAATTAGTATATTGAGAGTACCTGAAAGTGAAATATGCCTTTAACAATTATGCCTCCAGCCTGCCACAATCATGCTTATTCTATACAAGCTCTCAACTCTTAGAAAACACTATCAATTCAATTAGAAAGTACACTTGTATGGAAATAAAGAAATTACTTGAACTTAGTTTATAAAAACCAATTATTTCAGATATTTAGTCTAAGCAGGGCTAAGGTGCTATAAATAAACATATATTATGAATTAATGTTTTTAAATAATGGATTTCCATGAAATAAAGCTGAAACATATTAAAAATATAGTATTTAAGTACACACAAGTTGTATTTGTACCAGTTTAGAGAACATTAGCACTGCTTAGTGTCATCACAGATATCTCCTACTGCAGTGTCTGAGAAAATATCCTCTTTCAGTTACTGCTTATTTTTGCTCATCAACAATGGCTTGTTAGTAACAGTCAATGCAATACAGAACATCCCCCTCAACAACAAAACCAAGGCCACTGACTCAGCCTGGTAACAAGCCCAGTTATCTCTCTACAACAATGAACTTTTTTTTGAGAAGCAATTTTAATATTTCTTAGTGTTATGCTGCTGCCACAAGACAACCAACCTCATCTACACAGCTTATTTAAACTCAAAAAGCTTAGCAGCTTCCAGAACAGTCACTTTAATTCTTACTAGCTGCTGTAAACCACTTCTAGTTCCCCAAAAGTTTTGTGTGCAGCTGACACTAGCTCAAATACCACACTTCCACAAAAGAGTTGCTTAACTTATCATAATAGGCAATTACCAACTAAGCAGTTTGGACAAAAGTATTTCTCAGTCCATCCAACTATTGGAAGCCATTACTATGATTAAAGATCCAAGAAAAGAAATAATCTAGATACTAAAGACAGACAAACAAACAATTTGGTCCAATACCTCCTCTTTACAGACCTAAAAACACCAAAAAGGAATAGTGAAACCCAAAGACTCACAGAGCTAAACACCTGGGCATGCCACAGCACACACAGCAGCAAGCTTGCAGAGCCCAGCAGTGAGGAGATCCAGAACAGCCTGCAGCTGGGAGAGAACAACAGGACACTATTTGCTTGTGCAGACATGAACAGCAGTAGAGCTGAGACTGCAACACATAACACTAAGAATGCAAAGGCCACACTGAGTATCTTTCATGGAATGTAAGTTTTCATTTGTGGGGTTTTGCAGGGGGAGGGGCCTGGGGCTAGGTGTGTTTTTGCATCAGACTAGTACTAGACTACCAGCTCACAGGACCAAATACTGGACTAAATTTCTAACAGGCATACATGCATTCCTTAAGCCTATCTTCCAGTCTGGCCTCATCCAAAAGGAATTCAGTTCACATACTCCCACACGGAAAACAGACTGCAGTAAACAGAGCTAGCTTCTGTAATACGCTCCTAATCCAAACTAAGATGCTAATGAAAAAGTAAAATATTCTTGAGCTACCATACAAGGACACACAAACGGATCTCACAGACATGCAACAGTGTTAGGCCCCTGTAAGGTGCAACATACTCCTGCAGTGAGGTATGCTGCAGCTTCCACATGTTCCCAGTACTAGGACACACCTTTTCCTGGAACTGCAGTGATCTGCTGAAGACAACACAAAATGAGCACTGTAGCATAGAAATATCTGGCCAGAAAAGCCTGAATTTAAGTGTTTTATTCTCTTAAGCAAGCAAGTTGATTGTTAAATAACCCAAACAAATTTCATCGAGCTCTCCACTTCTTACGCCTCTGCTCAGGATGCACCCTGTTCAGTGACAGATTAAAAGCAGGTGTGTAAGGCTAGCACCAAATCAGAGAAGGTCTATGGCTGTGACTCAGTAAGCACCAACCAAAAACATAAATAGTTGATGTGTTTCCTTAGCAACAGGTGTAAAATGAACCTTCTCTCATCAAACAGAAGTTGTTACAGCTTAATAAATAAAAAACCAGCACCAGTAACAGCTACAAGTTTTGGCTAATAGAAAAACAGAATATGCTTAATGCTGAAAGAACACAGTAACCACGGTCATCATGGACATTTGTGTACCTTAACACTCATAAATAAAATATCTCTTGAGAATTACCTCATCATGTTTCTTATTTTTACTATTCCTTCAACACCTTTGCACCAAAGAGCACAAATGACACAGTGGAATTCAGATACGCTGACAAACCAAGACTGGATTAGAAAAGAAATACCCCATGTTTTAAAAATCTGACTGCATACAGTTAAACTTCTAACTATGACCAATATGCTGTCATTCATTGCATACAATTTATAAATCATTAAGTACAAAGCCAGCATACAATCTACTCAGTGTAATGATGAAAGCTTTCAATTGATATTTTAAATTTATGTATGATATACTTAAGAAGGTAGCCAGAAAAAAATCCCTGCTCAAACAGTTTATAAATTATAGTCAAAAGCACTTGTGTTGCCATTTTGGCTACTGGATAATTTGCACACATTCAAGACAACAAGCAGACTGTAAAGAGCCACTGAGTCAGAGGCACCAGGAATAGCATGATCTACTGGAACATAGTTGAAGTTCATTCGTATCTAAGGAGAGTAACAAAATCAGTTCAAAAGCCAGTGAAAGACAGTAGTAAAATTAGTACTTCTGCCTGCAGACAATCTGCCCCAATTTTAGAAACAAGGACTAGGTTGGTATGTAGGTATGTAGTCACACAGTCACACTATATACTAACGGTTTAATTATGAAGCTACTTTTTATGCAGAGATTTGCTTGTTTATTGAACTTAAAAAGGCTCAGCCACCTTGGTAGTCCACAATCCACAATTATAATAGTTAAAATGCCCAGGGCAGAAAAAGCCTAAAGTAAGCTGACCATATTGTTCTATACCTCATTTCTTAGAACTTCCAAGGAGGCAAAGGTGTTAGATGCCATTTCAAGTAAAGAACTCATAAAATAATTAAGGTCTTACGTATGAAGTTCACTAAAATATTACATTTATTTACATTTTTATATACATGCACATATGTAGGCACACATACATGAATGCATGTCCCTTCACTGATTTGCTGTAGCACAAAGAGCACATCCATGAGGCTAGGGATCACATACCTGTCAGTTTCTAAAGGTATCCTAAAATGCTTTTAGAAAAGGAAACTGGCAACTGTCTCAGGGAACAGTCAAACACATTTAAAAGATATAGCTACCAGTATGAACATCTTAAACCTGCTTCACCACAAGTGTAGACAGTGACTGCTTTACTATGAAGTGACTGACAACACAAGAATAGCCAATATATGTTCTTAACCTGAACCCCCTCAAAAGTCAAAGTCTGAATTTTGGAAGGTGTTTTGAAACTTCAAGCATTTACTAGTCCCTTCTTGACTGAGGTATTTACTGTCTTGAACTTGTGTTCTTAAGTCTTCTATGAAAAGTGAGCCACATGTTTTCTTCTTCCTTGGAAACACAAACATTTCCTCTAGAAAACTCTTGATTTAAGGTAGCAGACACATGAAACGTCACAACAGGATGTTTTATTTACAAAATCTTGCATGAATGCACAAAGGAAGATTGTTCAGAGAAATGTAAGTTCTTGGTAATATAGAAGACTTCCACCAAATAGTGAAGCAGCATGAATTATAAATCAGTCTTATAAATCTGGTGAAGTGTTGAGGAAGTTACAGTGCAAATGCCAAAGAATACATCACACCAAAAAAAGACAATATTACCAAATTTTTCACTTCATAGAAACCAAAGAAAGCTGCAAGACAAAGTACATAGTCTATGGATGCTGATGATAGAGAGTGTAGCCAGAATAAAGGAAAAGCTAGTGGAGCTAGTGAAGCAATATGTTTAAACAATTTTTTATGATTCATTACTTACCGTATCCCATATCTGAAGCTTTATCTGTTTTCCATCAATAGTTATCATTCGAGCCCCAAATTCCACACCTGAACAGATTTTACAAAAGATTACATTATTAGTACGTATCAGAAAGAAGAATGTCAAGTACTATGAAAGCAAGAACATAAGTTTAAATTGAGTCAACATTGTAGGAAATAATCTCTTTCACAATCTACTTTTAGCCAATTTTCCAGCTGCTTGAAAGAGCTAGAAAGTTTTCTAGAAGAAAGGTAACTGTTACTGTTCAGGTGTCTGGGAGGCATTTCCAACAAAGTTTTCCAAACCACTTAGTAGCTCTAGATTAGAGGGAGAAACAAAACCCTTAGAATGTAAACAAGAAATTGAAGAGTCACAATTATTTTAACACTCTACCAATAACAGATTGCTGGGGCCAGTTTAGAAGAAATTAAACCTACAATTCTTTATCAATAAAATAATCTATTAAGTGAGCATACGAAAAGTCATCTTT
Source organism: Machaerirhynchus nigripectus (assembly GCA_013397975.1). NCBI lineage: Eukaryota > Metazoa > Chordata > Aves > Passeriformes > Dicruridae > Machaerirhynchus > Machaerirhynchus nigripectus. Next base: position 45,868 of record VZRQ01006644.1, read on the forward strand.
GACAGTATGAATTTTATTACTGTACTAATTAAAACCCACATGTCTTTATGAAAGAAAACTACTTCTGAAATTCTAGCTAGGTAAAGATCAAATATTATAACTGAGGGAAAAAAGTCCATTTCAAATAAACAAAAGTAATTTCTTCAGTGGAAAAATTCAGCCTTTTATACCATCTTTTAAAGCAATTTTGAGATGATTAACAGTAAATCAAGTATAAATTGAGGCTATTACTGCAGTAGTTAAAATCTAACAAATGGCTAGCAATACTGGATATATTTAAAGGCTATCAAGCTTCCATTAATCTATAACCATTATTGAAAAAAAAATAGATCTGCATGCTGAAGTTTTGCTAAAATTGGTCATCGTCTAGACTCAGACTCAAGACTTTCAGTTATGCAGCCCTGATTTGAAATATTCTAAATGTCTCTTCAAAAGCTTGCTTAGAATATTTGAGGGTGCAGTGTTGCTTTCTGTGGAATGATTTTGGGGAAAGGGGCAGAGTTCCCCAGGAAGATATTTGGAGCCAAATAAAAGCCACTGGCCAAGGACCACTGTGCTCTTTAGCAAGCAAATAACTTGCAGCAACTCTATGTAAAGAAATTGAAAGAATGGAGGTGGAGAGGCAGCAAGGAGGAAGCAGGTAAATGACATTGCTCTTCCTGAAGTTGACTGCAAAGCCAGGGGAAAATCCTTGAACTACTACACATGTTAACACTGAAGGTTTTACCTGATCTCAAAATGTGGCTATAGAGCTGCTGATTTAAATCCAAATCATCTTGAGTATTTAGTTTCTGCACACAACCCATAAAAAACTAAAGGGTATTTATCCTATTCCATTAAAATACATGCCAGGAAAAAATTCTGAATTTGAAAAAACACAAACAGTTTGATAGCAAGCTTGCTCTCAAAGAAGGAATAGAAGCTGATCAGGTTTACAATAAGGGCACGTCCTATGGGCAATGGGCAAACAGATAGAATGTTTACAATGGTTTATTTGATCTACACATTTTCAGGACTTTTACTACAACCATCAGGCATTTATTAGTTAAATTCAACCCACCCCATCTCACCCCACAGGAGCATTCATATGAACCCACGTTCTTTATATATCTGACTTTCTAAATCTGTTCAGGTAACTGGGAGAACCTGGCCAAAATACACGCATGCCCTAGCAGTTAAGGAGGCATTCCCAGCCTCTTCTTCCCTCCTTTTCATGCAGCTTCCCAAGCTCCATTACTAAATCCCTCATTATGTTGCTTATAGGTTCACCTCCTCATCTTACTAGCTTCAATTTCTATTCTGCTCCCAGATTTCAGCTAGCTGTATGCCAAGCAAAGAACTGGCACTCCAACCACTGTGCTGAGGTGAAGCTGTTTCCCAGAGCCTATCAGTCTGCTGAGGTGACAGGGCTGCCAAATGCATGAGTGATGTATCAGGTGTCACTTATTTGGCAGGCATAAAGAAGAAAAGATGGTAATAGTCATGCCTCCCTAAAGTATTCAGGCTCTTTATTCAGTCAGCCTATCTGCTGCCAAGACCTCAGAAATATCTGAAAACTGACGTTAGCCAAATCTGAACTACAGAAGACAGACACACACAAGATGTAGAAGGACTTCCACTTCCACTTTCTTGTCAAAAGAAAGGGAAGCCATAATCAAACCCCCTGATACATTCTGTTACATGAAGAAAATCTGTTTATATTCAAACAGCTATTTCAGTACTCCCAAACACAGGAAACCCACCTATTCCAGGGCACAAACTAAAAATAGAGACTAGGATACATTTTGTGCAAGGCTCGTGATTGGAGCTGATAGGTTCCTTGAAAGAACATCAACAAGTTGAAAGGTTCTGCAATCTCCTCTGAGACTAGCATCTGTTATGCTTAACAGCAAAACTGATCTGCAGACTAAACTTACCCTCAGAAGAATTTAGTACCACACTATTCCTCTTACTTTGTGTGGAAAGATAAATAGAAGTTTGTATTATTTACTGCAGTTAGTCAGAGGCAATGTGTCCATGTGTCAACATGTATTCATTCCCCCAGTATCAAATCATACCTGACACAAATGGTCCATATCCAGCTGAAGAGTTGTTCCACAGCACAACAAACTCAAATGCATGCTGAGGTACCCTAACCACTTAACTACTAACAGTGGGCAGCACAAAAAAGACCTACCAATAGTGAGATCGTGGACTGGTTGAAACCGCTTGTCTGTGAACTGTAACAATAAACATGATTTCCCAACACCTAAAAGAAAGAAAAGAAGTGTTAAGCAAATTTTTAAGAAAGCCTGTAAAGAATCAACAGAAATTACTTTAAGGAAATGTTACATGTTGCTTAAAATTAATTACTAGAACTGAAGGTATTAGATCTCACGTACTTTGAAGTGTATTAAACTTTTAAATTACAGCTTTTAAAGTTCTAGAAACATTATAATCAAAGCAGTTATTTTCAAAAATTGAACAAAAATGAATTCTTCTTTTGAAGAAGTAGTTCTGCCTTTAAAATTCAGTGGAAAAAACGTTTTCTGACAGACCTTTAAAGTACCATTTTATATCCTCTCTCCACAATAACTATAGGGCTTGCTACTCCTCACAACCCTTTATCTGCTTCCCCTTCAGCACTTTCAGCTTTCTTCCAAGCTAACTAGATCCTCAATAGCATCAGACTCCTATCTATCTCCTTATTTATCACCTGACATAACCACAGTAGGTCTGTGGCTGCTTACAACCACTACATGCTGCTGCCCACTGGTCCCCCACAGGCAAAAAAGCAGTCCAAGAAGAACTGGCAGCAGCTGAGTTTACATTAAAGTCAGACAGGTAACACAAACACTGTCCCCCGCAGATAACCAACTCATGTCAGAAATCAGTGTAACTACTTCTCGTAACATGGACACTGGTCAGCAGAGAGGCAGTTTCTTCTGTATGTGAAAGCACAGAAAAGTAGAAGTTAATGCAGTCAGCAGGAGTACTCAAACTACCTAGGTTTGTAAACATAATACTTTTTACCTAAAAGTATTAATTACTTTAATTTTTCCTTCTTCTTTTACTTGAAGGGGTTATTCTTCCTGTTGCTCAGTCAAACCTCATATTTTAAGCCGTTTAAAACTTGAGAGTAATATATTTGGTTTAAACTCTGAGCTGTTACCACATAACATACTATACTGTAGCATCCAAGTTCCTGCTGTACTTCGTTTTATCTGTCCAGCAAGATAAGGCTATTCTAGCCACATATGAGAGGTCAGCAACACCTCATCATAAGAGACATATCTAGTAATAAAAGATAGCAAACAAAGAAATAAGGAAAAGAGCCACACTGCTGACACAAGATATGCATACCAGAGGGGGGTTTGCATATAGTGACACCGGTTTTTCTAGTATGAAATTCAGCAAAGTTTTTTAGTATGGTTTAATGAGAAAACAAAGCCTACAGAATTATAACCACCACCCATCTTATTTTGGACCTTAAATTCTAAGACCAGTAGCCAGTTTCAACCAAATATAACAGAAATAGGAAACCTGCATTAAGTTTTGTCACAAAATGAGTTGTGGCCAACTGATGACACGCAGATTAATATCCTGAACAATGCAGCAATTCCAACAGCCTAAGCCAGTTGCTAGTGCTGCTGTCTCTACTCTCTTCCCTACAGTATGCTCCTGTCCATTTCTCCACACAGCTTAGATTGAGCTCTGAAGCAATTTCAGTTGTCCACTGGGTTAGCACGCTAATCTGACAAGAAGAGTGACAAAGCAAACAGAAAATGGCTTAATGCAGGGTCAGACAAGCATAAGAGTTAGTTCAAATGAGGAAAAAGAAATGCAGCAGCCAGCAGATCAATAACGTAGAGTGGTGTGGAACTGCAGTCCAAGGGAAAATTTGCAGCATCTGCCTTACTACATCTCTTTTCTTTAGCTTTCTGGCTTATGATGGCAAGCTGTCAGAACACAAGCAGTTCTGAAGCAGATAGAGATTCTCTCCCTAAAAAATTATTAAACATAAGAGAAGTGGAGGAGGAATGGGGGAAAGCACTGCAGGTAAGAAAGAAAGAAACAGAGAAAGGCAGAGTATGGGAGCTGTAGGGACAGAACACAAAACTGCATGGAATTTTAAAATATTAATAATTCTACTCAGAGAACAGCTCTTGTCACAGCTGGTGAGCGAGCCTTCCAGGGGAGAGACTATGCTAGACCTGCTGTTCGCAAACAGAGATGGGCTGGTGGGAGAGATGGTGGTTGGAGGCCATCTGGGGCACAGTGATAATGAAATTATATAATTTTCAATATTTGGTGAAACAAGGAGGGGCATCAATAAAACTTCCACACTGGACTTCTAGGGGGCAGACTTTGGCCTATTCAAGAGACTTATTCTGAGAGTTCCTTGGGAAGCAGCCCTTAAAAACAACAGAGTCCAGGAAGGATGGGAGTGCTTCAAAACAGCAATCTTGAAGGCAGAGGAAGAGACTGCCCCTATGTGCTGGAAGAAGAGCCGATGAGGAAAGTGCCCAGCCTGGATGGGCAAGGAGATTTTGAAGGAACTAAGGTAAAAAAAGAGGCTGCATCACTTTTGGAAGGAGGGTCAGGTATCTCAGGAAATGCTTAACGGAATTGCTAGGTCATGTAGGAAAAAAATTAGAGAAGCAAAAGCCCAGATAGAACTCAATCTGGCCACTTCTGTAAATAAAAAAAAATATTTTTATAAATACATTAATGGCAAAAGGANAAAAAAATACTTTTATAAATACATTAATGGCAAAAGGAAGGGCAAGGACAACCTCCATTCTCTATTTGATGTAACTAAAGATGAGGAAAAGGCAGAGGTACTTAACACTTTCTTTGCATCAGTTTTCAACACCTCAGGACAACCTCAGGACAACCAGCCTCCTGGGCTCATAGATGGTGTCAGGGAGCCCCCCTGTTATCCAGGAGGAACCAGTCAGAGACCTACCGAGCCACTTAGATGCTCACAAATCTATGGAACCAGATGGGATTCATCCTAGGGTGATGAGGGAGCGAGCATATGAGCTTGTGAAGCTGCTCTCCATAATTCACTGTTAGTCCTGGCTCACCGGGGAGGTCCCAGATGACTGGAAGCTGGCAAATATGACACCCATCCACAAGAAGGGCTGGAGGGAGGATCCAGGTAACTACAGGCCTGTCAGCCCGAGCTCGGTGCCCGGCAGGATTATGGAACAGATCATCTTGAGTGCCATCACACAGCACCTACAGGATGCCTGGGGGATCAGACCCAGCCAGCATGGGTTTAGGAGGGGCAGGTCATGCTTGACCAACCTGATCTCCTTTTATGACCAGGTGACCTGCCTGGTGGATGTGGGGAAGGCTGTGGATGTTGCCTACCTGGACTTCAGCAAGGCCTTTGACATTGTCTCCCACAGTAAACTCCCAGAAAAGCTGGCAGCCCATGGCTTCCACAGGTGCACTGCTTACCAGGTTAAGAACTGGCCGGATGGCCAGGCCTAGAGTGGTGGTGAATGGTGCTGCATCCAGCTGGCAGCCAGTCACTAGTGGTGTCCCCCAGGGATCAGTGCTGGGGCCAGTCCTGTTTAATATCTTCAATGATGATCTGGATGAGGGGATTGAGTCTAACATCAGTAAATCTGCAGATGACACCAAGCTGGGAGCACGTGTCTATCTGTTGGAGGGTAGGAGGGCTCTGCAAAGGGACCTGGACAGGCCGGATAAATGGGCTGAGTCCAACACCATGAAGTTTAACAAGTCCAAGTGTTGAGTCCTGCACTTTGGCTACAACAACACCCTGCAGTGCTACAGGCTGAGGACAGAGTGGCTGGACAGTGTCCAGGCAGAAAGGGACCTGGGGGTAGTGGTCAACAGCTGACTGAACATGAGCCAGCAGTGCACCTAGGTGGCCAACGGCATCCTGGCCTGTATCAGGAATAGTGCGGCCAGCAGGACCACGGAAGTCATTCTTCCCTTGTACTCAGCACTGGTAAGGCTGCACCTTGAGTGCTGTGTCCAGTTCTGGGCCCCTCAATTTAGGAAGGACGTTGAGATGCTCCAACACGTCCAGAGGAGGGCAACAAGGCTGGTGAAGGGTTTGGAACATAAGCCCTATACAGAATGGCTGAGGGAGCTGGGATTGTTTAGCCTGGAAAAAAGGAGGCTCAGGGGAGACCTTATCACTCTCTACAACTACCTGAATGGAGGGTGTAGTCAGGTGGTCAGGTGGGGGTTGGTCTCTTCTCCCAGGCAACCACTGACAGAATGAGAGGACACAGTCTTAAGCTGCACCAGAGGAAGTTGAGATTAGATGTCTGAAAAATATTCTTCACTGAAAGAGTGATTGGGCACTGGAATTGTCTGCCCAGGGAGGTGGTGAAGTCACCATCCCCGGACATGTTTAAAAAAAGACTGGACATGGCATTTAGCACCATGGTTTAGTTGATGAGGAGGTGTTAGGTTAGGTCATAGGTTGGACTTGATGATCTCAAAGGTCTTTCCCAACCTACTTCATTCTGTGATTCTGTGAACAGTGTTTATATACACAGATAACTTTTATATCACCAATGAAATAAAACTGCCCCCTCAGAGAACATAATCACCACCTCACTTAAGAAAACCTTTAAGTTACACCAGAAGTAGTTTTTGTCATTAACCTTGCAAAGTGATTTCAGTATTAACAGATAAACCAAAACCTTAAACCAATATACTATTCCTGCACAAATCTTACAAATGTTGGAACAGTATTTCAATATCTAATCAACAAACTGACATTGTATTAGATATTGTGGCACTAGTTTCTCAAGTGGCAATCTGATATTTCTTCTTCTTGTAAGGCTGGTGACCAAGCTGGTTGAAATGAGCATACAAACACCACTGTCAGCAGAATGAAGATGACAGACAAGCACAGCCGCTTTGATGTGCAAGCCCTGTCTCAGACTGGCACAAGATGACAGCACCTCTAGTTACTCCCCCATAGCAAGCCTTTTAGGACCAGACTGCAGACTGATAGGTACACACAGAGAAACAGAAGAAATAACTAGTTTCTCTTTAATGCCATTCCTGCTACTTCAGAACTTTCCAACAAAAAAAAAAAACATCTGAAAGCCGCTAAGTTTTGTACTGCTGTTGAGGTTTCATTTTAATTTCATAGTTTAAAGATATTGCACATTTGTATCACAAAAGTTCTTATGAAAATAGTTTGCAGCCCAAATCACTTCCAGAGCTTGAGCAAACTCCCCTATCATAGACAGGAACATGTATCACAGCCGGGAACATGTATCAGAAATAGGAGCTGCATATGACCATCTGAGTAGTTTACAACCTTGTGACAAACAGATGCTGCACAGATCAGTTAATGACTGCAGACAGCTAATTCTGTGGCATGCAGTTGGTTTAAAGTAACTACACCAGTTAACTCTAAGAACAGAGTGGTTGCTTACCAGGTATCTTGTTCACTTATCACTGTAAATCTTACACCTGAAATGAGGCAGACACACTGAAAAGTAGCTGAGGATGTCTTGATGATAGTCAATTGCAGAATGCAAAAGGCATAGATTCAGTTATTTATTAACTCATTCTGCATTTTATTGCCACAATTATTTTAATATAGCTTCAGCTAAACCACCATAGAGGAAAAAAAATCTAGTACTTTAATATGAGAGAGCTTGGATACACTTCAACAAGAAAACAAAAGCTCTTGCTTAGGAACAAATGAAAACAATGGATTACAGGCTCAGATGGAAGGCAGCTTGCTTCTTTGCAAGTGCCTGTTTTAGGATCCCTTCATCACTTCTTAGTACTCAAACAATGATGGGAATTAGACTTGTGCTAAAGTCATTTTACCCTCCAGCTCTAAATTCCAAAGCAGACTGAGTTGATTCTCCAAATTCCTCTCCCTCCCTTAACACCTTCCTCTTTATCTGGGTGTAACTGCAGTCAGTTTCCTTAGACAAGGCGTTGCCAGAACTTTGCTATTGTTCACTTTAGCCCAGCTTCAACACCGCCCTTCCTCGTATACTTGTGCTCATTTCAGGGCTCAGCAGTAAAGCTACCATCTCCCTTCCTGCTCATATGCAATGAGCAACACCAAGAAACACCAAGGATCTAGCACAATACTACACTCATCCAAACACCAGCACGTGCATGAGACTAGGGCTACAAAAGATACAGGAAAGGGAAGGGTTATTCTTTTCAGCAATAGGCTGCACTTGTGGCATTTTAAAAAGAAAAAGCAGCTCTGGAACCACAGCACAAGTGATGATACAGCTGAGCCAGTCTTCGGCTAAGAGAGCCAATCTGCTTCCTTCTCCCCTTCCTGACTCCCTTTGAATAGGGCAAGGAAGGTTCAGTTAGTGGCTGTAAAGCTAGGTGCATACTACTGAACATGAGGAAAACTTCCAGGCTTTTCTTACCTCTAGACAAAACCCAGTGTTCCTTCCACTGATGTTTGCCTTGAAAAGCTGATCTGGTTCAAAAATAAAAATGGGTCTGAAAAGAGGGTAGAGGGAGGTTAAGAATTTCCTTACTTGCTCAGCTAAGCACCACTATAGCCTAAGAAAGGTGACAGAGGAAAAGAACTGCAGTAGCAGTCCTCCCAGCCGTGGCATAAAAACTGATGCTAAAGAAAAATCTCTTATGGTAATCTGCCTGCTGTCTCTGATGAGTAGACTCACTCCTTCCCACACAGTTCCACCTCCTTACCCAAAAGGGCTCTTGCACTCTTTTGAGCATACCTACTATTTGTTTAGTTTTGTTTATTAAATCATCTTTGTGAGCTGAGCTGGCTCTCTGAAGGATCACACAAGCAGTGATGCTGACAGCTAAGAAACAGCTGAGTTCATAGCTGAGTCAAGAAGCGGTAACAAGGTCTACTCATTTTGGCAGCAGAAAAACCCTGGATTAATTCAACAATCTCACAGAACTATTTTTCTTGTAGTTGCTGGTGATCAATCAGTCCACCACACACAGAGTGAAGACCTACTTCCCTTTGGTATCTTGCTCTCACTAATCTTCCTAGATCCAGTTTCCTTCCTTGCAAGTACTCCAGACTGTGGAAAGCACAGCCACAAGGCCAAATCACCTGATTCAGCCACAAAGTAAAAAGGTAACCTAAAATGAAGGTAGTTGTCTACTGCATTAGTGGGTGGATCCAGATCATGGCAGACTATCAAAGTCGCCATGAGTTAAGAGTAGCAAGAACTCCTTCTTTCACATGTAACCAACTATACCAGCTTGGATGTCCATGAAACCAGTGCCACAACAACTACTGAGCTGAAACAAGCTTCCTGCTTTCTTACCTTCCCTTAGAAAAACAAACAAAAAAAAATCTTAAAGACAGTGTAACACAGTTTCAAATAATGGGCAAGTCTCAATAATATAGATTACATATATGATTATTATATATATGCATTATATATATAAATATATTATTATCTAGATGATACATATAAGAACACAGATTTTAAAACTAACTTTGATTTAAACCAGGTAATTACACATTACAAATGTCACAAGGTATATACCTCTAACCTGGTTTATGAGGTACTTTTAGTTCTTTCCAGTAGTCTGCAGAGCTTCCAGATGTTTCATAAGCCCTTTTCTTACCACAGGCTGCAGTTCATTCTCTCTCTCCTCCCTTTCCAACCACAGCAGCTTTATGCAACTCTGGAAAGTGCAGTACTACCCTTTCACAAGGCCTAGGCATAACAAGACATTAACCCAAAGCAAAGATTTTTCTTAACCTCTTCTCAGCCAGTTATGTCTTAGTCAAAACTCTACTATCAAATGGGAAAGCTTTATTTAAATTTATAGGAAGGATAAACTAAAAAAAATCCAAAATGTTACATACAGAGCAAAGAGAGTTCACATAAAAATGTAAGCATGGACAAGAACAGAAGAAAAACAACCTCCAAAATCCTTCATGATGCCTACATAGTTTTGGGAAAATTATAAATAAAAATGGCTGTTTTAAAGCTGATTCAGCTTCAACACTTTTAACATTTTCAACAGAATATTTGAATCCAGTACTGCAAATTTTTCCTTCCTACATAACAATTAGCACAAGCCTACAAAGTTAAAGGAGCTGTTCAGCTTTACCATATTTCAGTTTGTATGGCACTATTCTACTGCTAACTGTAGGCTTTAAAAATAAGTAAAAATTATTTCCAAATAAAATTAAGCTACATTTAAGTCTGTAAAAGAGCTTCTTCATGTTCTGCATGGTTACAAACAACTTAGAAACTGTCAGACGTTCATAATAACATGGTTTTAATTGAAACTGGGGGTGGGTTAGATTTTTTTTGAGTGGCAAGGTGTATGGGGTTTCTTTCCAACAAAGTGTTAGTACAAGTGTGCACACTAGCAGTCTCATGAAACCATTTGTATGGACATATACTTACAGTTTGTTAATTCTAGTTAACAAGTTCTAAGACGCTAAGAGGATGTTCTTATACAACACCTAATATCTGCTCTTTTGGGATTAAACCATCATTGAAAGGGCCTCAAAGCAAGATATAAGCAGTAAAGACCAGTACTCTGGTTTTCAGCACAAACAAGTTCTCAAGCTATCACAGGGTATTAACACCAGCTCTGGCAGGATGAAAACCAGTTTAGCCAAGAAGTACTATTACATACTTAGAGAAAATAAGGGCAAAAGACTCTGATCATACACATTACTAGCTAATAACAACTTCTCTTCCAGAGCAAAGTACAAAGACAGTAGAAATACTTCACAAAGAGGACTGCAAAATAAATTCAATTGCTTAATTTCAACATTTGAGAGTTTCCTAGACAAGTGAAATGGTTGACTAGACAGCTTACTTTACTCTAGAGAGTGAGGAGAATTAGATCACCAAGCAATTACATTTTCTTTCATCATCACCTCCTAGTAAGAATAACTTCGAGATACTCTTGGTCTAGGAGCAGCAACTATCTGCTGAAATTGAAAGTCAAGTGAAAATCCATTACACAAAAAGCTCAGAGGGTTGCTGAAGTAACACATTCAAGAAAAGCAGGTCGACCTGCACATGGAAAATGCAGCAACACAGATCCTAGAAAGACATTTAGACCGGCTACAACTGACAAGTTATGCTGGTGGCAAGAAATCTGACCATTGCAAAACTGGTACTTGAGGTATCCTTAAGTTCAGGAGCATTCTCTGGTGGATTTCAGCAAACATACTCTAATATGAAAAAATTCTGATTAATGTGTATTAGCTCTCATCTTCACAGAAATCTTCTATCACTCCCAGTTTATTCCCACGTGATGCATTGCTGGTAACAAACATTTAAGTAAAGAAGACTTTACCATCATACAGAAAAAGAGCTAAAGGAAAAAACTGACAGATTTTCAGTCACCAACTGTGGAAACAGACAATTCTCATATGCCAAGGGTATTCATCCTAGCTCAGACCAAAGTCCATCTCAACTTCAACTGGTGGCCAAAGGCGGATGTTTAGGGAAGAATGGATGAAGACGCCAACTCCTACTGGCAACCAAAATGAAAGACACCATTAACCATAAAGGCAAAGGTCTCAGACGTACAGCCCTAGGCAGCATGCACCACACATGCTTCTAAATGCATTTGCAAACTCCTATAATGCTTTGAAAATATCCAGGTCAAATGATGTTTCCTGGTAAACTCTCAAAGTAGCCAGTGTTCCATAATACTTGTATTTTTCTCTTAAGCTCCATAGCTACTGTCCCACTGCTACAATGTAAAAACCACACAGATTTATGGCAATGTTGTTTGAGCACCTGAAATACTGCCATGCCATTTCAGGTCTCTCCCATAACAGAAAACTAACTAGATCCTAAACCAGTTCCAGTTATATAGAAAACCATTTTTATATATTGACAAATACAATTAACAACCAGATTAGAAGCAATCCCATGTTCATAAAGTTACCATGCCTGAAGTACCAGACAGAGAAAAAAGTCAGTGAATGCCAATGACCAACAAAACAGGGAATGCCAAGGGACAAGAACTGTTGAGCACAAGGCAGTCTTGCACAGTCAGTTTCTGTGGCTGTCATTTTAAGAGACTGAGATCATTCTGAATTCCTACGTTTAAGCAGATGAAAGCATGTGGAATCACAATTCAGAGAAGACACATGCAGGTGTCTTGTATAACTGCAGGGGGTTTTCGTTGGTTTCTTATGGATCGCACAACTTACTTTCTTTTTCAGTGCTGGAAGAGGAGCTAAATGTTAACATCTGTCCTCAGCTGAGTCTCTTATTTTTCTCCTACAGTTTGTTTACAACTAATTGCTGAGTCACCAGGCAGCTGAGCCATTTCCAAAGACTCAAAATCAAATACGGGAAACGAATTTCTCGATCGCAATGAAATCTACATGGTCTGCAAGGCCCATGGCATATCTTCACTGGCTGGAATGCTGTGCAAAACCTGAAGAGGACAGTCACCCTCCACTTTTAATTTCCATCCTCAGAACTTTGAGTTCAATTGCCTTCATCTGAGGAAGAGCAGTACTACCTAGACTACCACCATCATTTTGGCAACAACTGTACTCAACATAAATTGGGTCTTCAGTACCAGCTCTATTAGAATACTTAAAAGGCTCACAGAAGAGCTAAATAAAAGCAAAACCAACTTTCCGCTACTGACATATTCAATTCACTTCAAGAATGATCATTGCAGTAGTTTTAATTAGCTTCCTGTAGCAACTCAAGAATACAAGCCACAGAAATTAAAAAAAAACCTAACAAAAACACCAACAGCAAGTTTGTGAGCCATTTTCCTCTGTGTTTCCTTTCTCTTACTCTTCTGCTATTTGGCTCTTAAGCAGCTGTGACAACTTCAGAAGTGACATACATCCATTCTGTCTTCCACATTTCAAGCAACTCAAATGCAAGAGTGCAGCACAGACCATTACACTGAGGATATTTCTTTGTAAAAATTTAATCAGTATACAATCAATGTACCAAAGCAACTGTAAGCTGCTGTCTCTACCACTTTAATGACAACAGTTTTTAGAGATGCACCAGAACTGGCCACCTGTTCTGACGCACTGTCATTCTGAACTGTGCACTACCATCTTGTACCACCCTGGGCTGCCAAACCTCTTCTTACTTCTCCTGAATTTGCACAGGTAATCTGTCCTCTGGCTTGATGAACTGTCACTCAAGTAAATACTCAAAAATCAGAATTCTCAGTTATCCTTTACAGCCTAATGCTTCCAACATGGTCATAGCTGTGATGTATTTCTAAAAATTCACTTGTACTACAGCTACTACTGCAATAGCCTAAAAAAGCTTTCAGGGTTTAAATGTATGTTTAAAAAGCAGAAAAAAGTCACATAGTAGTTACATCCAGTGTCCTTAACAACCTCATGGGTAATGCAACTGTAATGTATTATTAAACCTCACCAACAGGTAATTTGGTTCAAAAGTATGAAGTACTATTAGGAAGGTACCTTCAGAATGGCATCTAAAGTAACAGGTGTGTCATAAAACTTATTAGAGAAGGCATTTAGACAGGCATGAGGAAAACAACAAGGAAACTGCACAATACACAGGCACAATAGTTACCTAAGTTAGCTACCTTGTCCTGACAACAGTTTGATCAAAGTATGCTACTCCCGTCCACACTAAGCCAAGAAAGCATAAACTACATTGGCAAAAGGGCTTCAAGCAGCAATTCCTATCAGCATATGTCTATGCCAGCAGCATTTGTAAGCATTATTATTTGTAACACCGCGGCCAGTTACAAATAGAATGGAGTAAATTTTTAAGAAATGTTCAAGGCTAGCTTGGATGGGGCCTTGAGCAATGTGGTCTAGTGGGAGATGTCCCTGCTCATACCAGGCAGCGTTGTGACCAAATCTTAAACCCCAGTCCAACCCCTTGACATTCTATGATTCAATATGTTTATAAAAAGTGACAAGAAACATCTGGAGAAGCAGTGATGTGTGTGCGTATATATATACACATATATATACATTAAAAAGAGGTCCCTTTAGACTGGAAGAGCCGGGGTTTTAATTTTCCTTTGACAGCACGTCTTCACACAGTTTGCCACAGCAGCCCCAGCCGAGGCTGAAAAGAGCATCCTACCAGCCTGAGCTAAAGGTAACTCACAGCAATGAGGCAGAAACTCATCACAAAACTGCGAGGCGGAGTGTGGCCTCGATGCCGCGGGGCTGCAAACCACGGGCACTACCCCAGTATAAGTTTCGTTGTGACAGCGCCTTCTCCCTCCCCGCTGCCCCGCTCGGCCGCCGCAGCCAGGGCCGTGACACAGCCCGAGCTGCCCCGTGACCCGTCAGGCAGGCCCGGAGGCGGCTGCCGGCGGCCCAAGGCCGTCGGGAGACAAGGCCGAGGCCGCGGGCGGGGCCCGGCGCAGAGGCGGGGGGAGACACCGCCTCTTCCTCGCGCGGAGCCACCACGTCGGCGGCACTGCCAACACTGCGGAAATGGGCGCGGGGAGCCGGGCCTTCCTCTCCGCTCCCCGGTCCGGCCCGGGCCTGACTCACCCACCTGTGTCTCCGATGATGATGTACTTGAAGAGGTACGCGTAGGCCATGGCCGCTCCCGGGCTGCCGCTCCCGGGCTGTCCCGCTTTCGCTCCGGCGTGACGCGCGCGCTCGCCGCCCGGGCTCGCGCTGCGGAGAGGCGGAAACGGGTTAACGGCCCCCGGGCGGCGCCTCCGCCCGCTCGCTCCCTCCTACCTACGCCCCCGCTGGCGGAGGGCCTCTGCTCGCTCGGTCCTGCTGCCCGCCCTCGCTCCCTCCCGCCGCGACCCCGCAGGCGCTGAGAAAGGCCGAACGCGGCGGTGGCGGCGAGAACAATAAATAGGCGCCGAGCGGCCCCCGGACCCTCCGGCGACGTCAGCGCCCGCCCCCTGACACAGCCCCGCCTCCGACCCGGAAATGCTGAGGCGCCAGGCCGCGTCCCGCCGCGCGCGGGGCGGAACCTCGGCCCCCGCCCCGCCCCCTTCCGGGGGGCTGAAGGAGGCGGTGGCTGCCCGGGGGCGTCGGGAGCTGCGGTCCCTGAATCCAGAATTGATTAGGCTGGGAAGGATCTCTGGGGTCATCGAGTGCTACATATGACCAAACACCACCATGTCAACCAGAGCAGGGCACTGAGTGCCACGTCCAGTCTTTCCTTACCAGGGACGGTGACTCCACCCCCTGCCTTGGCAGTCCCTCCCAATGTCTAAGCACCCTTCCCGTGAAAAAGTTCTTACTAATCGCCATCCTAAATCTCCCCTGGCACAGCTTGAGACTATATCCTTTCATACTGTCGCTGGTTGCCTGGGAGAAGCAGCCGCCTCTCACCTAGTTACAACCTCCTTTCAGGGAGTTTAGAGAGAGATAAGGGCGTCCCTGAGCCTCTTTTTGTCCAGGCTAAAGCCCAGCTCCCTCCTCACGGGATTTGTACTCCAGACTCGTTGCCCTTCCTTGGACCAACTCCAGCTCCTCAATGTCCTTCCTAAATTGAGGGGCCCAAAGCATAAACCACCCTCTAAGAATAGCCAGCAATGAGCTGTTTGGTACAAGGTTATCTTCATCACGTAGAAAGCCTGAGTTCTGGCCTGAAAGGGTTTTTTTCCTTTCTGTTTCTCTTTCCTCACTGAACTGAAAGCAATCAACCAGGGGAGTAACCTAAATTCATAGCTGGTGTTTAGGACTTCCTACTTAGAGTTCACATGGGAGTGGTGAGCTGGAAGAGGCTTCAAGGTCTTCCGTCTAAGCTGGTTGATGAAGTGTCCCGTGTACCTTTGGACCTGGAGCAGTCAAAGGCAGCCTGGCTCACGGATCACATCCACACTGAGGCTACATCAGATGCCTAGCAAGGGTAAATGTGGCAGGACACACCAGTCAGATCATACTGATGATGCTTTGGATTTTCCTTCAGCTCAGCTCTTTGTTGATTGCGGATTGGGGGGACTGTTGAAGAGCCATTGGCACATTCTTCTTATAAATGCGCGTTTTGCTCCCATTCTGGCTGTCTGGTAGCTTTTAACTTTATAGAGGTTTTTATTTGTGGTCAACAGCTTGGACAACATTGACCTACGTGTCTTCTAACAGGTGTCCATCCAACTTACTTGTAAAAACCTTCAATAAAGCTGATTGTGTCAAATCCTGTTGTCATATTTCATGACCTGAAACCCAAAGTAAAGCTTTTTGAAAAAAAATTTCCTGTCTACTGTGGATGTGCAAACCGCCCC
>VZRQ01006644.1:62044-87059 GCA_013397975.1 Machaerirhynchus nigripectus
GTGGGGGCACCCACCCCCCCCCCCCCCCCGCCACAACACTATAAAGTAGAAGGAGCTCCTTTATATATTATAAACATATCTACCTTTTCCACATGCAAAATTCACATTTTCAATGACCACTTGTCAGATTTGGCTCCTATTTTTTATTTTTTTCTCCTCTGTACTTCTCCCAATTTCTCAACACTATTTATTAAGTGTGGAGCGCAAAACAGCAGTTCTCGTGTGTCTCTAACCAGCCTCACCACCTCAAAACTGGCAAACAAGTATCTCCAGTCTTACCCCTCTCTGAATGTGTTTTTTGCTTTTTTAATCTCTAACATCTGAATTTAATTTTTGATACTAGATCGCTATTCTAGACAGTTACTACTCAAATATATCCATACATTTGGTATCTCCTTATTAGGACTGTTTTTCCCCTTGCTAAATTTCAATAATTTTGATCATGGCCACTCAGTTTAGCAAAAATAATTGATTTTTTTCTCTTTTCATATTATCTCTGCCATTTTGTTACCCAGGTTGTTCATGATAATATTGAATAGGTCTTGCATGGACAGGACAGAACATTGAAAAGTGGCAAGTGAAATTTTCTCCTAGTTTAAAAACCCTCTCCATGCAAATATTATTTTATTTGCAAGTAGTTTCTATATACATTTTTGTTAATAAACAATTGCTATCCAGAATGAGTTTTCTCAGAGAAACAGGTTTTTGCCCTTCTTACTATGAAACTTAGGCTTCTGTTTTCACATATCCCTTTGTGTCTCTGTTTCCTGCCCTAATAATGATCATGAAATCTGGCATCTGGATGGAGCAGGGTACCTCGGCTGAAGAAAAGGCTGAAGTTGGGGTCAGCTGTCAAATCCAATCAAGAATTCACACTAAAACAAGTCTTCTCAAGTGCTTCCTCAGCAGCTAAGCCCTTCAGCTTGCATTCATGCTGCTGGCATGGGTTTGTGTGACCTCAACCACTGGAAACAAAGCTGTAGAGATCAGGCCGTAAGCAGATAAGATCTCATCCAGTATAAGTAAAGGTTGCTGCTGCTAGAGATGGGGCAGCTCTGCTCCTCCTAATCTTCTTGTGGACCCTCCCTTGTTCTGGCACTGAGTCATCTGCTGAATGGGAGAAGTGGCTAAGCTTTCATTTTTTCACATTAGCTTTCAGGCAAAATCATCCTGGGTCCCACAGCCACACCAGCAAACTAAATATCCTTATCGCTTGGATCCCACCTCTGTCCAGCCATCCTCACTGCTCCCAAAGGGTCCTGTGGTTGTGCATGCTAAAGCCCACTCTGTGAGATCAGTCATGCAGACAGGTATCAACTCTCAGGATGAGCTCTCTCCTGTAGCTGCGTCTCCTGTGACTGGCAGGATGAAGGAGAACTGTGTGGGCTTTTGTGTCCTTCACCTTTCCTCCAGAGCCCTGCTTTTTTTCATGACATGTTCCAAGTCTCCATTAGTACTATTAGAGATTCCTACATGATTGAGCCATGAAGGGTATTACTCAGGGTTGGTCATGTCTTGGCAATCTATCCTCAACATCCCAGGGTGATAAGTTTCAAGTGTGTTTGATGGTGACAGACATTTTAATAGGGACTGTAGTGATAGGATAAGGGGTAATGATTTTAAACTAAGAGAAGAGAGATTTAGACTAGATATGTGGAAGAATTTTTTTTTAGTGTGAGATTACTGAAGCACTGGGAAAGGTTGCCTAGAGAGGTGGTAGATGTCCCATCCCTGGAAAAATTCAATATCAGGTTGGACAGGGCTCTGAGCAACCTGATCAAGCTGAAGATCTCCCTGCTTGTTGCAGGGGGGTTTGGACTCAATGGCCTTTAAAGGTCCTTTCCAATATTTTATCATTGTATGACTGCATGATTCTATGATTCTGTTTACCTCACTAATGGGATTTGGTCTCTTAGTTCCCAAATTATGCTATCTTCTAGACTTCCAGACAAGCCAAATTGGGCTGATGTGATTGAATGAGATGTGGTAAGAAAAGGGAATTCTGTTTTGTAGAACTGATATTTGCCGATGGGGAGAAAATACAGACAGCGCAGAGTCCCCAGTGAAATGGAAGATGCCTTTAATGTCACGGCTGAGCTGTCTGACAGCCAGCAGGTGGGTCTGACAGTTCAGAGGGAAGGCAGCCCTACCTGTTTGTGCTTTGGCAGCCTGGTGAGCCAGACAGGTAACCAGCTTGCAGGTGACTCTCACATGGCAGGGCAATGCCCCACTGACTTCTCAGTGGTCGCTCGGCTTGGGCCAACAGCTGCACAGTGGACAGATAGCCAGGCCTCTGCTGGTTAGCCAGGCTGCTCTGTGAAATATTTCAGTCATTTGTGATGGTTAGGGATAGTTTTGAATCAGTGTTTGGTAGAGTCTTGGAAGGATAACTTGCAAGAATTTGTTGCTTACACTATCCCATGGTAAGTAAAAGCCAATTTGCTGCTGGAGAAGAGACTCCATTCCTAAGTTATTGAATGTTATCAGCTGTTCTACAAATCTGAGATGCCTCCAACTAGAGATAAATGCAAAATTGATTTTCCTCCAAGTTATGTGTAACATACATTACTTTAAGTACTAATAAGAGACATGCAAGTAGCTACTGTATTTCTTTTCATTTTTGCACTTCTCACCTGCTAAATTTATCTTTTACAGAGAAATTAGTATCTTCTTTTGTTAAACATTAATACTTTAATAGAAAGCTACCATGCAGTCACTTATTAAAAAACATATTAGCCAGTTGATATAAAAGAAGCATTGGTTATTCAGTATGGAAAAATTGCAGAAGATTGTTTTTCTTTTTTTTTTTTGTTATTGTTGTTGTTAGTGTTCTCGTGAATAATCATCTGTTAACAGTTTTACATCACATGATTAAATATTTCACTCTGACGACTGTATTGGGATTATATTCTGGCAAATTTGGGAACGTTTCTGGAACATTTTGGAAAACTATAACTTGCTCTTTTTCCTGTGTCACTGAGTTTTTCCCTGAATTTTCCACTTTGCATACTCACTCAGGGTTTATAGAAAAGCCTTAGGCTTTACTGGATCCTTACCACTAACAATACTATTTAGGAAAGAGGCTTGGAGCCATCCAAAGCTTGACATACTCTCCAGAGCAAAGCATTAGACTCGATTTTTTCAATGGAAATTAAAACACAAAAGCAGAACTCTGGCAGAACATTTGAATACAACCACTTTAATTACATTTTGTACAGTAGTGTCATTTAACTGTTAGAAGTAAATCTCTACCCACACTTCAGTCTAGCTTAAAAGTTTTGAATCATTCAGTTGAACGGTTAAATTTTCTATACAGATGTTGAGTAGGAAATGTTATTTTTTGGTGCCTGTCATTTGATTTGTCTGCATGTGCTTCTTCTGAACATTAAGTGTATGCTACAATTTTTCTTATCTGTTGTTACTATGAATTTTATTAAGATTAGATTTGTATTATACTTAAGTAAGGCAATATACAGCATATTTTATTTATAATAAATGTTGAGAATGGGACCCTACCTCATATGGAAATAAATATAGAGAGCAGATCCTGCAAGACAGCAGTCAAATATGCCTTTGTAAAGAGAATTTCTAAATATGTTTTAAGCCTATAAAGGTGAATTTAAGCCTATAAAGGAGACAGCTTCTGAGTCGAGTAGGTAGAAATCTGTGCCTATGAGTGATGTTTGGCTTGGGCTTTGCAGGTTCTAGACCAGGCAGCCCTGGCTGAGATTTCAGCTAAGGGCTGGATATGTGTGCAAGGTTACATTGTTACTTTTAATCTGCTGAAAAGAGAGGTTCGGAAATTAGTTTCATTTTGAAAACATTCCTTTAGAATAGCGTAGTATTTAACTAACAGCTTAAGTTAAATGCTCTTGGCTAAACATGAAAAATAAAATGCCACTTTTCTTCAGTCACTGTAATTATATAATGTTTTATTACAGTTCAATTACACTGTAAATAATTTTTGAAAATGAAAAAATCAGTTCTAGTAGCATTTTTTGTTTTCAAAATATAATCTTGAGGCTACATTTTTAAGGCAGTGCAGCAAAAAGTAAAGTACAGTTCTTCAGTTTCCAGCTGTTTTCCATATTTTAGGTTTTTGCTCCCCTGGAAAAATTTGCATGACCTCTGCTTTATCCCTGTCCTATTTTCTAGTGGCCTTTGCCACTGTTATCATTTCACCCTGTTTTTCCTTTCAAATAACCTTGTTTTTCACTGCCTTGATGTAATAACAAAGTTTGATAAAACAGTGTGTGATAAATTTTAATGCACTTTTCCCATGAAAACAGAGAAAACAGTAGGATCCTTGAAATAACCTTGAAATGCTTAACAATTAACTGAAAAGACATGTTGATTTTTTTATTTAATTTTTCTCATGAGCATTAGAAAATATGTGCTTGTGTAACAAGATTCACAAAAGCATGGAGTAGTAGTGCTAAACAACGTCAGAGATCCATGCAGAAGTCTGCCTAAACTGACATCAAGGTAAATTTTCAGTAATTTTTACTTTAGAGACAGAATTTTTCTCAATTTTTTTAAGAGCTCTTTTAAAAGTTGTTTTGGCAATGGTTTGATAAAGAGAAAGTGGAAGCTAAAGTTCCCACACAGGCTCACAGGAAGTAAAAGTAGTTGTGAAGCCTTCCTGTTTACTCCCAGCAGGAAATGCGACAACGTTAAGGAAACTGGTTTGCTTGAAAAGGAATAAGAGTAGGCAAGCTTGGGCACATTTTTTTCTAGTCAGAAGTATTTAATTGTTAAAAATAATATTTAAATTTTTTTCTTCTTCTTCTCTTCTAGTAGTCATGATTTTTTTTCTTTTTCATACACCCTGATTGATGTTTTTTGATGGCTATAGAAAATATGGAACCGTCTAAGACTCTGGAAGTCAGCAGACTTGCTAAAGGATTTGAGTTGAGGAAATCTTAGGGACACTGTTGCAGAAATGATCTTTTTCCACCAAGATATTAGCAGATAACCTACTGTACATTTTTGTCTAAAAGGTGTAATAGCAATTTTTGGTAATTCTAACAAAACTGTTTGTATTTAAATCATACCTAAAATTATGTTAAAGGCTTTAAGTTTCTATTGAAATTACTTAAAATTGTAAAAAAATAGCATGAAACTAGAGGTTTATTTCTCTTTTAAGTACTTCTTCATTATGCATTCCACTGAATAAGTTTCATCATAAATATTTTTAATCAGATGTTTTACTTTAGAAATACATGTGTAGGCCCCTTTGATATTCAGCCACTGTTGATGTAGAGAGCAGCACGTGCTTCTGCATGTATTTTGCTTTATTTGATTGGGTGCTTTGCAAAACTCCAGCCATCTTAAGGCTATTTCAGCACAATTTCCCTCACTTGTCTTCAGGCTGTGAAGGTCACACCAAAGCTGTTACTGCCCACGTGAGCTGTGCCATCGCAGCCTTACATTTTAGGCTAGGGAGTCTTTGATTCCACATATCAGAAAGTGGGCAAGCATTAATTTTTTTTCTCTTAATTCAGATGCCTATATCCATTCATACACAGTTTGAGAAAGATGAACAGTACCTTCTAGAATGGAAAAAACCCCAAGAGAATAAATTTCAATGCAGCATACCCCCCAAACCCCCCCCCCAGCCATCAGCTTCAATTCATTTGAGGTGTCAAATGGGTGTTGGTGTTCATTCCTACATGTTTATTGAGAACACCTTGTTGCTATGGTCATGAGGTGTAAAGTAGTATGAAAGTTTGGTTGTCAAGTACTCTGTCTTATGTTTCATGGCAAAAACTGCAGCAGAAAAAGAATTTTCCTGGCTTCGAGGCCCAGTTGATTTTCATCAGATTTCTCTTTGGCAGACAGTCTCTTTTATATTTCTATAGTTTACCACTTTAAAATGGGGGATTTTTCAATTCTTTATTTCCATTTCACAACAGAAGAAAGGGTTGTAGCACATCTTTACTTAAGGAAGCTCTTGTCTGCTAAAAATTGAACTAGGATTATATCAATAACCACTGTAATTCCATCTTTTTTTACAGTGAAGCTTGTTTAGTTATCACAACCTTCGTGTCGTCATAATTATTTAGCATAGAAAGTGGTTGCAGGAAGTGGCAGTGCCAAGCCCTCATCACCATAAAGCTTGCAGTCCTCTAAGGCCTATCCCTATTTACCTTTGTTTTTTTCCCTGCTATGTCTCAATACTATTTTCTTAATTTTCTTCAGAATGACTTTAATTTATGATCTGTAGTCAAAATTATGTGAAAATTGATAAAGTGGCTTTCTGGGTAACAATTTCAGTCATGGTATTTTCCTCCCATGTTTTCAAAAGCTAAGATGACCAGTCTTTTTACAGAACTTCTTGGCACTGTAGGAAAGAAATGCACAGTATATAGTACTTGAGGAAGTGTGAGCACCGAGTAGTCTACAGACTATGAAAAGTAACCTAGTGTTTCAGAAATAAGCCCCAAACTTCCTCCTTTTAGGAAATCAGCCCTCTAACGACTGGCTAAGGCCATAAAACAATGGAGTCAGCATGCTACCTTATGTCCTGTAGGGATTGGGAGCCTACTTCTAGTACTCCTTTTGGTAGTTTTCTTTGACAGAAACAATGGAGGAGCATACGGGGAAGAGCCTAAATTAATTTTTCCATGAGCAGCAGTTATGTGGAAATTTTCCATAGTTCTTGTCATGCACGTGAACCCAGCCACATGATGGGGAAAAGCAGAGCCGACCTTGACAAAAAGAGCGACCGTGACCATATTGGATAAATTCTTTCTGCAGTAGCCATCAGGCCATAGTCATTCTCTCATCCTCATGTGTTATACTCTGTGTAACACAGAGTTAATCAGTCTTTATCCACTCAGTAAATGGGGTGCTGCCATGGTGCATCGGTTACCATGCTGAAGGGATGCAATAAAATTTTGCCATGCCTTGGGATTGCAACTTGTCTTGGCACAGAAAGAAATGAAACAGCCAACCTCCCCAGAAAGGTATGGCAGCACTAATCTAATTCACGTGATTTAGATGAAGCAGAGATCAAAATATTTGTATCCTGATGACTCAAATCTAGGTATTAAAGCTGTTGCCTCAAATGAAAGCAATGAAAAAATATAGTTCCACTAGTACAATGTCAGGTGAAGCAGGGAAAACACATAGAAAGGCTTAGGATAATTATCATATTTATGGCAAATGTAAATGGAGAAAGTGATGCAATACTCAGTTTAAGTAGTATGTATAAAATAAAAACAACTGTTTTGGAGAAAATATGGTTGATTACAGTAGAGGTTGAAAGGAAGAAGAGAAGAAAAAGAAAAGATAACTACAGATCTATTATACAAATGGGCCAGTTTCCAAAACAAAGTGGCCATACAGAGATTCACGGTCTTATTACCATTTCCCAGTAAATTAATCTCTAGTTTGTCTGAGTTAATCTGCTTCCTGTTCCAGTTTTACTGGAAAAAAAATTGTAATTGGGATCTTTTTGAGCATTTACTGGATGGCTTACTGAACATCCATTCATTCTGTGGCTTCTTCTTGCAGGTTTCATCTTAATGAGTTGATTTTCTGTCAGTAATTTGCATTTAAATTATGAAAAATAATGAAGATTTTATCTGTATATACTTTCTTAGATGAAAATGTTGCTGTAATAACAATGGAAAATATTTATTTTATGTAAGTCAGTTTGGAACATGGATTTTTCTCATTGTTTGGAATAGTTCAGTAGTCCAGCTTTACAAGCGCTAGGTTTATGAGAGTCTCTTAAAATGTGCAAACATTTTATCCAGTACCTCAGATAAAGATCAAATAGGTTTAAATACCAGACTTGCAGTCAGCAGATATTTGACCTTATATTCTGAGGTGAGTAAATTCCATACATTTTTGTATAAGTTGGTCTCTGCCTTTTCTGCAAAAGAGAATCACAGATGTCTAACTGATGCTTAGTAATGTGTGTGATCTAGCTGAGTTTTAGAGAAAAATAGACTTGAACTGACAAACCAACCAGTAAGAAATAGTATTTTGCTGAGCCTTATTTTAAAGTAATTACCTTGATCTGAATTGAAATTCTGTTAATTTTGCCTGTTGAATGGGAAAAAAATGAAATTACAAATTTAAACTCTCATGAGTGCAGTTTGGTGAGAAGTAAAATAAGATACCTTGTATATGTTTATTAGTAACAAATTACTATGATTAGTGTAATTTTTGATAAACAGAAATTAGATAAATCCAAAGAAAGCCATTACAGTGTTGATGCTGGTTTGTATCAGGGATAAATGAGAAACAAAATTATGTGCCAGAGAGGACTGAAAGCACTTTTAACTGAAGTACTGTCACAGAGTGGAAGACATAGAAGATGTGTCTCTGTGGCATTAAAACATTTTGGAAATGTACATGTGTATC
Organism: Machaerirhynchus nigripectus; assembly: GCA_013397975.1. Classification (NCBI taxonomy): domain Eukaryota; kingdom Metazoa; phylum Chordata; class Aves; order Passeriformes; family Dicruridae; genus Machaerirhynchus; species Machaerirhynchus nigripectus. The sequence continues at coordinate 70,421 of VZRQ01006644.1, forward strand.
AGGAATAGCAGGGAATACTAACATTATTTCAAAAATTTAGCATCTTTGAAATTTACGCAAAGAGAGATATACGCGTTGTTCCCCGATCCTGCTTCAAATTATATGCGTGAAATACTAGATGTTACTGTTGAAACAGTAACCATGCTTTCCAGGAAATTTAGAATTTAGAATGATTTGGGTTGTAAGGGACCTTAAAGACTGTCTAGTTCCCATGCCCCTGCCATGGGCAGGGACACTCTGACTAAACAAGGTTGCTCAAACCTCCATCCATCCTGGCCTTGAACACCTCCAGGGACGGGGAACCCACAACTTCTCTGGGCAACCTGTTTTATATATATAAATATATATATAAATACAACTGTTTGCATGACAAAATGGATCCATGACAACTTTTTCATGTGTACTGTCTTCTTTATTTATGGGAAAATCTTTTCTTCTGTCGGAAGAAAATATATAGTCCTTATCCCACTCTTTTGAAAACACCCAGTTTTCTGTATTTCCATTTATCCTCTCTCTAGTTTTCAAACTATTTAAGTACAGTGCTTTTCAGTGCTTTTAGCAATATGTAATATTTGTACAATACTTTTTACAAACTGCTGCCTCTTCGTGGAGGAAATAATAGGTACTGCAATAAAGATAAACTTAACATCACAGAGAGTACATTGCAGAGACCAAGGTTCACATTGTGAATTAAATGACTTAAAAAGTAACTGAGGAGCATCAGTCCAAGGACTTCAGGTTTCAGTTACAGCTGATGAACATGGCTCAGAGTATATTTAGCATGTCTTGAACTTACACTACTGACTAAGCATCTAAATCTGTCAAAGTAAATCAGGTAAGACCCTGGCAAATTTCCCCAGATGCTGAAGCAAGACCAGATTTTAAAATTCTTCACCAAAGAATAATTGTCTTTACATCTGTCTTTGACTAGGGATCTGTTGCTGAAATGAAGGCAGTACAGGGACTAACATAATCCGTCGTCAGAGAAGGCTAACTTGTGGAAGCACTGGTTGAAAGGGGGAATGAGTTCTCCAGACCCCTCCTCCAGTGGTGGAACAAGGTCAGTGAGGGCTTCTTAGTCTTTTTTCCTCAAGACAGATCTGTGGAAGGGGAATAGAAGCTTGGTACAATACTTTTTGTTATGATTTAGAAATGAAAAATAGAGAAGTAAGGAGACTGTAAGAATCACTTAAATTCGTAAGAAATTGCAAATCTGAGAAAGAGCCTTTTTCTAGGGAGTTGCTAGTAACCACAGGAAAGAGGAGCTGCTGGAACCAGAGTGCAAAGGTCTGTTCTAGAGAATCTGCCTCTTAAGTAGCAGGCTTTGACAAGATTTGAATATGGAAAAGACACTTCACTGAATAATTTAGCTCCTTTAACCGCATGGATTGTGGCAGCATGCAAACATTTCCTAGAACTGCAGTTACTCCAGGAAAGTTAAGAATAGGCTGTGGAGTAGTTTACATATAGCAGTCTCCATTGAGAAACAGAGGAAAAAAAACTACTTAAAAATTACCAATAGCTCCTTCTTTTAAAGTGGACTGAATATACCCACAAAACTTCACTGATCCTGAAGGTTTACATGTCTTCTGTAAAGATAGAACCATAGATTCTAAATGTTGGAACAGTCAGCTGTTCAGGGCAGCATAACACCTCCCTGAAGACGCATTTTGGCTCATGTACTTTTCCTGGCGTGTTAAGTGATACTGGAGCTGGGAAGGAGGAATTGCTGAGAGTTTAAACAGCAATAAACCTATCTGTGAACATCAAGGGAAAAAACAGGCTTTTCTTTGCAAATACTAAAGCGTGATGTCTGTCTCCCAGCTAACAGCTTCCTCTAGGTATTGTTTTTTCAATTTGCAGTATCTTCTTTTTCAGTTAAATAATTTTAAAAATGTGTGTATAGAAGCAAACATATATTCCTGTAGTTACACTGCCAGGGATATGATTTAAAGTAGACAAGAAATAGATAGTTTAGATTTATATAACTGACTCCGGGATAAGCATTGCAACTTCAACACCATTCAGGAAGCCTGAATATTTGAGATGATCATGTGTGAATAATAGCTACATAAAATCTTTCCAGACTTTGTAAATAGCAGCTATAGTAACCCCTGTTGTTTAGTCTTCCATGGAGCTTATTCCTGCTTTACTGTAATTATTTTATTGCCAGTGAAAGTGATCTGAATAACATGATTGACTTTTGAAACCTAACTTCACTGCCGTTGTTTCCTACCAGCTACCATTTCAGTCTTTGGATGCTCTTACAAATGGCAAAAAGAAATTCTGAGATAACCATTAATAACCTCCACAACACCACTACAGTTAAATAACTATGGTGATTTGGTACTTAAGAACACAGAGCTGCTTTCCCCAAACCATGATTTGCAGTTAATATTGACAATACCTCAGATATGAAATCTTAAAATCAGAACTATTGATGTTTCATTTAACACAGTATTGGCTTTTCATTGTTTCCATGGACCAACACTGACTGCTGACCACTGATTTTAAGGAGCTGTATGTTTGCACCCTCCTCCCCAAATCCGTAGAAAGCATCAAGGTTATTTTGGCACAGTTCCCTCTATAAATACAAGGACTGTTATGAATTTCAGAACAACGGTGTTTAATCTTTGGTTCAGGTTAATTTAATTTAGTCATACATGTTGACAGTTATTCTGAAGCACACTGTTTTGACATTGCATTTCTTCTAGATATTTGGACAGTTTGCTTTGACTTATTTAGAAGAAACCTTGAGGAAGGTCAGCAGTCATGGCTGAACCATCACTTTCTTGAGTGACTGTCAAAATAAACAATTTAGGCTAGCATAGGTTATTGAAGTCAGTGTTTCTTTTGCAATATTCCATGCTAATTGAGAGGCCTACATTACAAAATCTACTTTTATTATACAGAAAGAAGTCTCAAGATCATTCTTACCATGCCCCCAGTCACATCTTCTGGTTAAATAATATAAAAGCAGTAAAGAGCTTATAACTGCCAGCTCCTCTCTCTCCAAAACTTCACTTAAAAGTGGAATTACATTTTTAGGATGGAGAGTTTAAGGCCATATCTTGGAAAATTGTTTTAAGACCTGGGACATTAGCTTGTGACTTGAATTTTCTGCTCTAACAGATTTGTTGTTTCCTTGGTAAAAATTATGGATAGCACTTTCTTGCAGACTTTCTCAAATATTGTCAAGATTATGGAAAGCTCAGATATCATCATAGCAGGGGCAATGCAAGCATGTTAGCAAGTTTAGCCTCTTGCATCAATACTATGCCAATGGACGTCAAATCCCTTACATAAGGATGGATTTCGGGCCAGTTTCTTTTAAGCAGAGGTTTCTTTGAAGAGTCACCAAGTTCCAGATGTTCTTATGATGGCTGTAACATTTTTCTGACGCTCGCCACGTAGTCATCAGTAAGGACAGGACAAAAATAAAGTTGTTCCACACTGAAATACATATCTCACCCTGAAGTTTTGCATGATATTTTATTATGTTAGAATCTTCATGTATATTTACTCAGCCAAACAGGATTTTTGGGCCTAAAGAAGATGGTGCTTTGTTCAATTATTAACCCTTAATCGTAGGCTTTTTCTGGGTCTGAGGATGAGCAGCAGGTTTAGCTGCTGAAAGGCCTGGACTTGAGACATCTATTGCATACCAGTATGTTTTTCTGCAGTTTCTCAGAGTCAGATTCTGGTATACTTTATCATTCTTTTTTGTTTTCCTTGATAATTTCGTGTATTAGGTAAGAAGTTATTAAGTCTCCTCTACAGGTTACTGGTCACTTTTCTCACATACAGACTAAAGATTCATTTTAAACCTTCAAAGATGTTCGAATACTCCCCTTTGACTATTTTGTAAGCTATTTTCCTGTACATCTCCAATAAGTGACTTGCTGCTGATTCAAAGCAGCTATTCTCTGTGTTGGTAATCCAAGACACAAATTCTTTCTTCTTCCAAATAGATTCCACCTATATATGCTGAGTGTCCAGTACAATTTCATACCTGTGAACTTACCAGCAGTATTGCCTTTTAAAAATAACAGCTATGTAATATTTAAAATCCTTAGGTTACTGTGTTTAATCTTCTCTTCTTGAGTCATGGAGAAGTAGCATTCCTCCAAGATATTGCTGTTAATTTTCAATAACCATGTCCAGAGTCCAACCTGCCGCTACGGACTTTTTCTGGGGAGACACCTCTCTTTCCTTTTCAGTCTGCCTAAATTATCAGAATGTAATGATGTCCACAAGGGCTGGACTGATGAAGAACATATTCCACGCTCTCAGCAAACTCAATTTTGATACCACACTACTAGACTACAGTCATAGTACTTGCTGTTCTTTAATGTACTGTGTTTATAATTTCAGGAACATTGTAGCTATTGATCTAATGCCAAGCCCAGTTGGGAACAGTTAATTACTAACTCAGTAGCCATGGTGCTTAATTAAAATAAGATCTCCCTTTATACTTTTCTGATATATTTATGTCCACCAACAGTCTGACACACTGTTTCTTTACTTTCCAAACTTTCTAGGCATATCCATATAAAATCATCTTCCCATGGGCTCCAGTATCCCACAAACCATCATCTTTCACTCTTCTATTTCCAACTAAATTAATAATTCAACTAAATTAATAAATACTGATAATTTATTCATAGTATTTTATGTGTCAGTGTTTTCTGCTTTGTGTCTGTTCACATGTTATTCTTCTGCATGGCATTTGGGATTATACTACTCTGTAACCCTGTATCTCAGTCACTGGTCCCAAATCCACCTTTCACAGAATTAACACATTTTTCAGTTATCCAGAATATCCTGGTCAAATCCAATGTTTATTATGATAAACCAACCTGATCTAAACTGACTTACCTGTCCATTTACAGGGAGCTGTAATTTTATACTGGTTTATTTTATTTGATCTGGTTTTGGTTGCTGACAGGCTTTCTTGGATCTGTATGTCAATTTTAATTTTTCATAATACTGTTTCTGAATTCTACCTTCTCTTTTTTACTCATATTGTAGTTAATTCCATTTTCTAGCTCTTAAGTAATTTAATATTTGATCCTGTGAAAATGGAGTTTTGCTGTAATTCTATGCCATTTCCTCTCAAATAATACTCAGAGTTCTCTAAATATTCTTTCTTTAGCTAATGTAAGAGTTTTCCTATCCCTATGCAAAAATCTTTCAAGTATTCATTAGATTATATTTGTGAGTAACTAAGTCTTCTGTAGTAGCTTCTATTTGTGAGTAACTAAGTCTTCTGTAGTAGCTTCTCTGGACCAATCTGCATCAGGTAAATGAGACTCTTAATTGTTCAGCTTCTCCTGTCAGGCCTGTTTAATGTTTCAAGTGTCAACTTTTAAAATAGGCCTATATTAACTTGAAGTGGTAAAAACCCTCATACCATTGCTTGCGTGGGTACCTGTCTTTCCTTTTCCAAAAAACAAATAAACCATGACTAGTTGCTCCCCTTTATCTCTTTTTTTCAGTTCAAATCCTGAATGAAATAGAATATTTGTAAATATAATTTGGTTTCCTTAGAACAAACAAGAGTAGACTGGACTACTTCAGCTGGAAGAGACCTACAATGATCATCTAGTCCAAATGCCTGAACAAATCAGGGCTGACCAAAACTTAAAGCACACTATTAAAGGCATTGTCCAAACACCTCTTACACACTGACAGGCTGGAGGCATCAACCACCCCTCTAGGAAGCCTCTTCTGGGGCTTGACCTCTGTCGTAGGTGAAGGTAGCCCTGGTTGTAGAGGGCCTAAATCTTCCATAACTGCATTGACTTGTCTTAAATCATGTAACAAACGCCACTTGCCACTTTTCTTTTTGATGACAAACACAGGGGTGTTCCATGGGCTTGTGGATGGGACAATGTGTCCTTCTTGCAATTGTTCTTGCACTAACGTGTTGAGTGAGACAAGATTGTCTTGGGTGAGGGGCCACTGATTTACTCAAACAGGTTTTGTAACAGTGCATGTTAAACGCAGGGTGTCGCGCATGTCAGCAGTCCCTATCAAAAACCCGTTTTTATGCAGACACCAAATCAACTGAGCACATCTCGGCCCCATAAAGTCAGAGGACTATTTAAAACGAAGGGCTGGGCTGTGGCCATCTGACCTTCCGGTCCCTCAAACACAATCAGGTTGGAGCTCTGCTTGCTGGCACTAGCGTCTTCAATTCCCATCAAAGCATGACTTGCTGATGACAAAGGCCAGGCAGGAGACCATCGAGCACTTGAAATTATGGTGACGTCTGCTTCAGTGCTGATCATTCCTGTTAAGACAGTCTTGTGACTCTCTACTTCCCTCTCTACTTCCCCTCCTCAGGAAGCTGGAGAGGATAATGAGGTCACCCCTCAGCCTGCTTCTTTCCAGACTTGACAAGCTCAAAGTCCTCAGCTGCCCCTCACAGGAAGTGCCTTCCAGCCCTCTCACCAGCTTTGCTGCCCTCCTCTGGATGCATCCAAGGACCTTCCACATCCTTCTTAAGCTGTGGGGCTCAGAACTGCCCACAGCACTCAAGTTGAAGCCACATCAACACTGAACATAGCAGGATAATCACCTCTTTGGATCAACTGGTGATGCTGTGTTTGATGCATCCCAGAATGGCTTGGCTGCCAAGGCACACACCCTGCTGGCTCCTGGTGAGCATCCTGTCAACTTGCATCCCCAGACCCCTTTCTGCAGGGCTGTTTCCAGCCATTCCTCTCCCAATTTATATTTTTGCCCACTGTTACTCTGTTTTAGGTGCAGAATCCAGCATTTCATCTTGTTAAATTTCATCCCATTAATCACTGCCCAATGCTCCAATCTATCTGGATTCGTCTGCAAGGCCTCTTGTTCCTCAAGGGAGTCAGCAGCACTTCCCAGATTGGTATCATCGGGAAACTTGCTAATGCTGCATTCAATGCCGGCCTCTAGGCCACTGGTAAATGTATAGAACAGACCTGGCCCTAAAATTCAGCCCTGAGGAACACCACTGGTGAGCAGTCCCCAGCCAGATGTAGCCCCATTCACTACTACACTTTGAGCTCTGACTTTCCGCCAATTTTCACCCTGTGAACTGCCCATCCCACAGTTGACAACTTGTCCAGAGGGATGTTGTGAAGGCCTGTGGCTATCCCACTAGCCTCTTACAACATGGGATCTTTAAAATATAACTGCATATTCATCTTTCAAAAATGCTTGTTCTACATTGGTCAGCACGTCACACTGAGCCCGCTGGCCAGGGATCTAGAGGCATTTGACCCCAAAAGGCCAAATTAAGGACCGGTAGTTTGCTCCAACTGCAGTTCAGACATTGAAAATATACATTAATTAGAAATTTCCTCCAAATGGTGTTCTCCTTTTCCAGCTTGCTATAATTCCATGTACTATAAGGGCCGTGTTTAAAAGGGAAGGACTGAATCAGGCTTTGTGCTAGTTTCTGGAAAGATACCCAAGACTGACTGAGTTATGTGGGGCAAAGTGACAGCAACAGTGACATCTGCAGAGCTAGTGCTGTCACTATCTGCAGCGCAAATGTGTTCTTGCATCTTTTATGAGTTTAATTCATCAGAGGATAGAATGGATCTTTTGACAAATCCTGTGCTACAATTACAAGTCTGTTGCTCAAAGAAAAGACTGTTTCTCAGCTGAGAAATCAGAGACTTTGGTCATCTGTAGGCTGAATTGCTACAGTAATTTAACACAGAAGCAAGAAACATATAATCCAATTATGGGGAGTAATATCTAAATCACTCCTATTCCTTTTTTAATGGTTTGCTTTGGAATCCATTCGGACAAAAGTGTCTTTATGTATTTAAAATATTAATAAAGTGAAATATTGAAGTGATCGGACTGAGTTGTAAGTGAACAAAGTGCATTCATTGGTGTTCCCTCTAAGTCCCGTCATTCTTCTGCAGAATATGTTGTCATGGTATCCAATATGGCCATGTCAAAAAGTAGTAATAAGAAATGGTGATGGTTAGCGACATGTGGCAGATTACTTTTCCTGTTTGGTACCTAGTGTGGGGTTGAATGGGCAAAGATAAAGGTCTGTTTCAGATTCAGAGGTAACAGCATTCTGAGGCTAAACTCTGAAAACGTGGGATCTAGCAGTGATGAACATTCATGACATAGAACAAATGTTAGAGGGGATTTGGAGTATTTTTTTGAGAAATGAAGAGGCTTTAACTTATTATTTACTCCCCCCTCCCCCCCCCATCTCAGCCTCTATAAATCATGTTGACATCTTTGAATTAATAACATTTATTTAGTCAGATTATACAAGCCAAGATTCTGAGTCCCTCTCAATTAAGAAGGCCTTCAGATAAGACCTTTGTTGTGTTTGAGGTAAAAAAAGACTCCTTTGCAGCCTCTGACCAGAAACAGGCTGCTGTCCCAAGTTTGCCAACATGCAAAAGTACACTGATTTAATTTCAAATGTTACATTAAATAGGGTTAGTTAAGACTGTGATAAAGGAAATGTTTATCAGAGTCTCCCAGTCTTGTCCTGGCCTGAGACTCAAGACCAAATATTCTAGCCAATATTAAGGGTGTAGAATTGCTTTCATATGAATGACATGAATGGAGAGATTAGTTGTCTTGAAAGAATTATTTTTCTGTCCCAGACTTTTAGAAATGTTTTCTAGGGTGCTGGGAAATCAGTGGCTAGTCCAAAAGCAAGACAAAAGAACAGTTATAAATATCCCTCTCCTTCCAAATCCAGCAGAAAAGATGGCAAGATTAACATATATGTGGCTGCATAATTTTTTTCTGCTGTCAGTCACCCTTAATCCCTTCCTATCTTAGGGAGGCAGGAAAACACAAGGATTTGAAGGGCCAATTCAAAGGGCAGGATGGCAATCCATTTTGCTTAACTGTAAGACTGCAACTGTGAATGGAAAGAACATTCCAAAAATTTGCATATCACAATCTTAACATCATGACAATAGCAACCACCCCCTAGCCCAAGTAAGTCCTCCATTGCTGTTTTCATAAGAAAGATAATCTCTGCCTTGCATATAAAGATGTTTAGCTCGTGTTGCCCCAATAACAAACTCAGATTTTAGCATAGTTGCTTCCTTGAGGCTATCCTAATTTACATAAAAATCTTCTCCAAAACATGGAACTTTTTCTTATGTAGGTTTAGTCATCAGCCCTTCTAACTTCCCTCTCTAGTCAAGCAGACATCTTCAGAAAGCAAACCAGAGAGCTCCTTCAGATAGCAGTTTGACCTGTCATGCTCTGTAAACAGAGCCACAATTTTTATTTTGGGCAGTGTGAAGTCAACATCTTTGTGTCTTGGGCTTTATTTTAGCAGGTAATAAGCAAATAATGGATCTGTGGTACTATCCAATAAAAGCTGAAAGTTTAATTTTTCTAAAGTTTCTCCTGTAAATCTTCAATTAGGGATTGTGCTACAGATGAGAGGAAAGGACGAAGTCATATACACATAAATAGGCTGCATGTCTCCAATGATATCCAAAATCATAACTCTGAATATAATCCTTGCCAACAAACAAAATCTGTCTGTGAAAAGCATTTTAGAATTTCTGAAGTAAATGGTCAATTCATAAAAGAAGAATGTGATGGATTTTGTCCATGTACCCTAGATAAAAAAGGAACAACAACTACTTAAAATGTTTTGCATTTATCATTTTTAGGAAGAAAAGAAAGAATTTTGAATCACTGTCCAATCCCAAGGGATACTTTTTCTGTGTCTACTATGACCCTAATTATAATGATAATATAATGAAGAAATGTTCCCTCTCTTCCTGTGGCTGCACAGTGGCAATCTGCAGAAAATTGCCTTCAGCTGTAGATATATGAATATGTGTTTTCTAACAGTGAGCTGTGTTCTGTGTTCTTGTAATAGCAATTTATTTTTTAAGGGATCACCTCATGAGCTGCGATAAAGAAAGGAGAATCTGTCATGTTATTAAGAAAGTACCAAGTAGCCCAAAGTCAAAAGCAGATGGCAGCTTAATTTAATATAGCTGAATAAAAACCCCAAACCAAAAAAACCCCACCAAATACAAGATGGCGCCAACATGGATAATAGTATGAATTATAGATAATTGTGACCTTTTTCCAAAGGAAAATGTATAACAAGCTTGCATACACCGGTACAGCAGTTGCAAGTCTGACTAACAACGCTTAAATATTTCCCTTGCTAGAAATATTTCCATGTATTAATCATTTCTAGAAACTTCTGTTTGCCCCAGTTGCATTTTCTGATTCATAGGGGGTTTTTTTGCACAAATTTCTCAGAAGACTTCAGCATTTTTTTTTTTTTAGTAATGACTAATAAAGAAAGTTTCTTTCCATAATAATATAATTTAAGATGTGTTACAATCCTAGCACCAAAGCAGTAGATAGTAAACAAGATGAAATTTGGCAAGGTAGGAGCTCTGTGTCCCCAAACGACATTTTGATTCATTTGGTTTGCCTCTCTGTGTATTGAAAACGTCACACAATTCCATAAGGGAATTTGGAAAAAAAACCCAGGAAACCCAGAGCTGTGCAATTATATTATTCTTACTCTTGAAGCAGTGTTTTGTATTTACAATCTTGTAAGTGACTAGCTGCTCAGTATGATGAGATTTCTTAGCAACCCTTGTATGAATAAGTATAAAAATCAAGGCATGCTCCTCAATTAAGGGTATTTTTTCAAATGTCTGAGAGTATATTTTTCTCCTTCTGGTTGTTTGTGTTCTAGCGAAGAACATGAGGTCAGTTTTTGTTCAGGTAACGAGCTCATTTTTTTTGGACTACAAAACTTTAGGACTCAATTGAATATAAGCATATAGTTTATGAAGTCCCTCCTTTGTGGACAGCAGGATGGAAGAGTATTGCAGATGTTTTCTCGCTCATTACCAGAAGCCTTGTTGTCACAATCTCAGTGGAAGGAACCTGGCAATCAGGGAAAATCATTACCTGGTCTATCTTCCTGTCTCTGTAGGACAGTAATATTTATTGATTCTCAGGAAGAAATAAAGGCAATGTATAAGCAGCAGTAGCAGATGAAATCTGCTACTAGTGGACTATTGTCACTGAATAATAAAAACTGGAAAGCTGTATGTTGGCACAAGGCCAGCATAGCTACAACTGAAGAGCAGAAGACATTTTTCCAGGCAGAACAGGGAAGAGGGATTATAAATTTTGTCCTCCTGTTTCAGCCACTTTCATATGTCTGATGTTCCCTTGTCATTGTGCTTGGAGTATTTGCACACCAGTATTTGTTATGCAATATTCCTTGACTTCAACAATGCAAATGACAACTGGAATGCACCAAGGGCCAGCAGATTGTCTTAGGGTACACACACTGGCTGAGCATGCTGTCAGGCAGCCCCAAAATATACCCCTTGTACACTGAAAACCAAGCAAAAGGTGTACAGTGAAGGTTGCCGAGGAGGTCAGGACCTTTCATAGCACAGTCATTGAAGGCCTCTTAGCTCAGCCTTTGCTATATGCTTTTATTCCTTATGGCTCCAGCTGGGGAGCTGTTGGTAGATTCTGCAGTTTCACAGAATGGGTCAGATTGGAAGGGAACACATCTGGTCCAACCTTCCTGTTCAAGCAGGGTTGTCCTAGAGCACGTGGCAGAGAATTGTGTTTAGATAGTTCTTGAATATCTCCAGGGAGGGAGACTTCACAACCTCTCTGGACAGTTTGTTCCAGTGCTTGGTCACGAGCACAGTATAAAAGTTTTTCTTCATATTCCCATAGAACTTCCTGTGCACCAGTTTCTGGCCACTGCCTCTTGTCCTATTGCTTGGCACCACCAAGGAGAGCCTGGATCCATCCTTTTGGCATCCTCCTTCAGATACTTATAGATATTGGGAAGGTTCCCTTTCAGGCATCTTTTCTTGAGGTTGAAGAGGCCCAACTCCCTCAGCCTTTCCTCATAAGAGATGCTTCTGGCCTTTAATAATCTTTGTAGCCCCCTCCTGGACCTGCTCCAGGAGCTCCATGTCCCTCTTGTCCTGAGGAGCCCAGAACTGCACACAGCACTCCAGACGTGGCCTCACCAGGGCTCAGGAGAGGGTCAGGATAACCTGCTGGCCATGCCCTTCCTAATGCAGCCCAGGACACCACTGGCCTTCTTGGCCGCCAGGGCACTGCTGGCTCATGGACAGCTTGTTGTCCACCAGCACCCCCAGGTCCTTCTCTGCAGAGTTACTTCCCAGAAGGTCAGCCCCAGCCTGTGCTGGTGCAGGGGGTTAATCTTCCCCAGGTGCAGGATCCTGCATTTACCTTTTTTGAACTGCAGACAATTCTTCTCTGCCCTTCTCTCCAAACGGTCGAGGTTCTTTTGAAGGACTGGACAGCACTCTGGGGTAATTTAACCCTTTTCTTTCCAGTCAAGAACTGCTGGACTGTTAAGGCCTGCACTCTGATCTCCAGAAATGAGAAAAAGCGTTTTGCTCTTGGTGATGGATCATGAACTAGAATCACAGTAGTAAGTGCCCTAAAGTTTCTGTGATTGTTCCGTGCTTCTGGCTGGCGAGAATTTGGTGGGAGCTCAGGGACATCAGTAATGTAAAAAAAATAATAATAGCTCTACAATTCCATAAGTTAGCTGACTTCGTATTTTAGTTTTTCTGTAAGGAAGAGTAAATACAACAAAACTCGTATGCTAAGGTTTGTACCACAGTTGAAACTCAGGCACTGTAAAAGACAGTACCGCATATATATATATATGTCCCATTATGACAAGGAAACTGTCTGGTCTTTTCTTGCCTTGTGTCTTACCCTGCAAGATGCTGTGTTTAGGTTGCCTAATCTAGCATGAAGAAATCTTTTGTGCTGGATTAAGTACTATCTTTCTGCTTGGAAGTATAATGCAGTGCTTTTGACTGCTGTATGTTATCGGCATACAGGAAAAGATCTTGGTTAAGTCTCTTTCCTTCACTGCTGCTTGTTTGCAATCTGTTTAAGATAAGTCTTAGCCTCCTGCTGCTGTCTCAGTTTCCCCTCTGTGCATCAGGGACATCTCTGTGCTGCTGCTATGCAGGCAGCGTAGTGTGCACGTGAGATGGTGTGCTGACTCAGAGATAGGGTACCTAAGTAAGTCTACCTGCATCTGCAAGGCTGGGTGCTGTAGGGGAGTCAGCTGGCACAGGGAAGAAAATCAAACTGGAACTTCATCAGCAAAAGGGAATGTGATCTCCAGTACTAGCAAATTGAGTTCTGGTAAGTGCGCCGAACAAGTCAAGGCACCGTTTTGATGGTAATGTTATATGAGACCAAGTTTATAATGGTGATCTGTATCAAGTCAGGACGTGTGACCTCATTTGTCTGATGTGGGCTCTCAACTATAATCTATACCTTCATTATCTCAAGTGCAGGATAACTGTAACCCACTCTGGCTGTCAAGTCACAACTAAAAACTACTGTGAACTGAAGGTGACTTGAAATGCAGCCGTGCAATTATTAAGTAATGTGTCATGCAAGGAGCACAGTGCATTATACCAATTGCTTTTTGGAAGTGCACTTGTCGCCAGCAAGAACAGAGGTGAAATTCATACCCCCTGTTTTAACCGTTGCCTCCTGAAGTGGCTCAGGACCAACTTACCTGAAGGGACTTTAAATTCTCTGTGCTGTGTGCTACAGTTGTGATTACAGGTACCGGAGCTGCGGGCCAGAGCTGGTCTCAATAGGTCTGAGATATGAACTGTATTTTGTATGAGCAGTTCTTTTGGCTTTTTAATTTTTTTTCTTCTAAGAGGCTGTTTTTTGTAAGCACAGGGAGGAGTATTATCATGATCCATGCATTTAAGCAGGCTGGATGATTATGTTCATCTGATTTGACTTTCTGCATGACAATGTTCCTTCTCCTTTCCCACAGAATTCTTGCATGATGTACATGCATGCACATGTATGTGGTAACACCAGAATATGTATTTTACAGTTTCATCCAGCCTCAAAACAAGAACTTCAAGTGAATTGGAATTTCCTGTGCCCCATGACAAGCTGTTCAAATTGCTACATTTTACTCTAGCACCCAGATGGGTTTGTTTTGTCAGTGCTGTATGAGCAGTTATGTTGCCTGCTCTAAAATTTTCTTTTAAATGTGGTTGTTGTTAATATTTATGAAGGGTATAGGATTTTCTAAAAATAGGACTTCACTCAGCTATCAGAACATAGATGAATAAAATATCTGAGGTTGTTTTGTTCAAATAATTTTGTAGATACAGTTTGATTGTGGTGACTGGTTTAACTTTCATAGTTCTCTTGGTCTTTGTGTTTTCCAAAGATACTATAAATATTTCAGTCACAGTGTGAAATGAAGTTTTATTTTGAAAAAAAAATTATATATCTTAAATATTTATAAAATCCTATATAAGGAACTGTTTCTATTGCTCCTTAAATGCATCAGAAATAAAAAGGATGACATGAAAGGAATTATGATCTTTTGGAGCATTAAAACTGACTCCACTAGGTGGAGAACTTGCATCAAGTATGCAACTAAAAGTGTTGGCATTAACTGAAATCATAGAGGTGCTGCAAAAATTAAACTCCTCAAAACAAAATACTTTTTGTATCATACTTCCCATCTATCATTTCTGGTGAAGAGCACTTCTTAATTTGTGGCATAAAAATTCTGTGGGGTTGAGAACACTATATAAATTTATGTTTAAAAATTAATAAAAGGATGTTTCTTGATACATTAGCTGAAGAAGTTGCTGTCCATAGTTATCAACTTCTCTGTGAAATGTTCTCATTTGGAACATTTTTCTTCACCATCCAGCTCATTCTTATGACTTGCTGACAATGCAGATTGTCTGGAGGTAGAAAGAATGAAAAAATTTGGCCAAACCCAGATATTTAATTTTTAAAAGTCCTATTTAACTGGATCCCAGCTAAAATTAAACTAAGGAAACATTATATTTTACTTTTTTTCCTGGTTCTATCAACATGACCAAGATTAAGATCCTCAGAACTAGGAAGAGGACAAATGCTGACAGGAGGGAATGTTTTAATGTGTATTTTTGTGTTGGCTGTAGGCCCCAGCCAGAATTAGGGCTGGGGTTGACTTTGAAATTTTTGCAGATTCAGAATTCTGTGGCGTTGCAGTAGGTCCTATATGGGTGGGAGGAGAATAAAGACTAATGGGAACAGTTTTTTTAATCTGCTGGAACTAATCTGTGGAGACAAATCTACTGGGAATTTGAGATCTGCATATTTGTATGCTGAAAATAATTTCAAAAGTGGTATATGGTTTGTGTAAGAGTCAGAATATGAAGTTTCTAGGACCAAATGTTTGGAAGGGGACAATTTTTAAAGAGTCATTGCTTGTTTGGATGTGCAAACCAACACCAGGCTTCAAGGTAGATTTTGAGTTGGCTTTGGGGGTGTAAGACAGACTTGCAGGGATTTTTGGTTTTCTCAGGACAACGGAGAATGAAGAGTCTGCAGAAAGGGGTAAATGCTCTATATCCTTCTATACTATTTACATATGTTTAATTAATACAAGTATTATAACTGCGATTTGGGAATTCAAGTCTTCAGGATATTTGTGTCTTTATGCTGGTGATCTGACAGAGTTAGGAAGAGGCCAGAACATGACAGGTAGGAAATTGGATGTACTATCTCATTATGCTCCAAGCCTTGCAAATAATTAACATCAGGCATAGAGTTTGGAATCAGATTTTCAAGACTCCAGTTGATTCTCTGTGGCGTGCAAAGTTCAGAAGACAAGATAACAGCTGCTGATAAAGGCAGATACTGTGTAAGTTGTAGTCTGAATGCATACCAGGTTATAACTAGGATTAGGGCTAGTGGTGGTATTAGGTTAAGGCTCTAACTTGCTTTAAATTTAGGGCTGAGATTAGATTTCAGGATAAGAGGTGTTCTCTCTTATTGGCACATCCTTTCTTAGGAGCCCAGACCTTTGCTGCATCCCATTATTCCTGAAGAGCTGGAAATGGGCAGGTTTTGGAAATGATGAATGTTCCACGTCATCTTGTAGAGCCAAGATTTGCACCGGTGCCGTGGCTAGGGTTGTGTTCGTAAGGGGGAATCCACACTTTATTGCTCTCAGTTTATGGGTGGACATTCCAGGGACTAGGGAAATAGAAAGATGATGTGTTTCTCTATGTGAATATGCTTATCTTTCACTTTCACTGATGTGATCACTGTTGGTGTTGATGTTAGGATTGGAGTTAGGTTTGAAGTTTTGGATTTAGTACTGAAAGAGAACTTCTTTTCATTCTAGATGGTCTAGATAAATATAAATAGAGAAAACGGTTGCTTAGGCCAGTGCTTTATGTTCTCATTTACTTCTGGTATTCCTTCAATTCATTCATATAATTAAATTTTGCACTAGGATTTGCACTTTGTATGATTTACGAAGACAGAATTAATATTTATATATAGTAATAATTAGTATAAAATAATAGCTTTCAAAAATTATTACATAATATAGGGGAGAGCAGTAGAAAGGACTGCAGCTAATAATTAGGTTTAAGTTCAGGGTTGGGAGTAAATTTAGAGCTTAGAAATCTAAAGCTTCAAAACTACAGTATATTTTCCTCTTATGTTTACTTGAGTTTAGAAAGGGTGATTTCTTAAAGATATTACTGCAATTAGAGGCCATATCTAGTTAAACATAATCAAGATTGAATGTAGG
>VZRQ01006644.1:87087-124958 GCA_013397975.1 Machaerirhynchus nigripectus
AGTTATCATTAGGAAAATCAACAGTTGGAGAGCTGCGTTTGTTGTGGCCTTTTGTAGGACTCTTTGGGGTGGAAAGAGGGAATAGGTCATTAGAGGGAACACATTAATTTCTTCCCACCCATGAAAGGGAATTCCTGCCAAGAATTAGCCCCTCTCTGCTCCTGGCTGAGGTGATGGGATGGGATGGGATGGGATGGGATGGGATGGGATGGGGTGGGATGAGATGGGATGGGATGGGATGGGACAGCCTGCTAGTCCCTGCCCTTCTTCCCCAGGGATGTCCTGGGATTTTGCCAGCCTGTTCGAGGGCTGTGAGAATTGATCTGAGAGAGAAGATGTGTGGCAGCAGTGGTGAAGACTACTTAGGTTTTATTGTAGAGTATGAATTTGCATTGTGGGTGTGATGAAGGCTCCCTTTGGTGTTGGGGAACATGAAGGTGTTCTCACACTCTCTGTCTTAACTCGTTCCGTGTTTCCATTTCTGGCCCTCATTTTCCTTGATGAGCCATCATGCCTGCCTCCAGTCAAAAGATGGCAATTATTTCACCCAAATTTAAATCCGAGCTCAGTTGATAATTTGCTTTAGGATATCTCCCAGAAATTTTGGTGGAGGGTTGCACTGAATCTGACTTTGTCTGCCCGGACATATGTCCAATACCTGCATGTGCCAAAATTTCCGATTGTATTGTTCTGTAGGACACACTGCATAGCACTGGTATTATACTGGTGGCCAGCGAGAAGGACACTTGGAACTGAAAAAACCCCCAAATACAGTAAATATTTTCGTGGGTTGAGCGGCAGCACTCATTGGAAGATGCAGGCCAAACAGTGATAATGGTAATAGACATAAAGAAAGGTGGACAAAAAGTTGGTCTGCTCTGATTGTGCTGGTAGTCAGGGATTTCCAGCTGGTGGATCCTCAGTGTTGGTGCAGAGAGCAAAGACTGCTGAACAAAGGCCTCACTTTTGTTAGAAGAAACAATCAAAACTGTGTAGATCAACAGGACTGATGCAAACATAGACCTTGATGCATGTGCTGGACAGTGGCATGACACCTTTTCCTCACTTGATCTGCAATCCTCACAATATAAAAGATACTGCAAAAAACTGGGGAGGGTGGCATCTGTCCTTTTTCATGTATATGAATGCATATCTCCAGCGATTTAATACTGGTTTTAGTTTGTAACAACCTTTAGTGATTTGTCTTATTTCCGGTAATTATTTTATCTCTTTTCCTTGTACAAGTTGAAAAATATTAACAGATTTTTACAGACAGAATCTGTCTGGTTTGTTGTTATCTTGGGAAAAGGTAAAAGGGTGACCTACAAACAACTGTTGCGAGGTGTGTGTTTGTCTTTTCTCCCAACAAGTGATAGGACAAGAGGAAATGGTGCCAGGGGAGATTTAGATTGGTTACTAGGAAAAATTTCTTCTCTGAAATTGTTGTCAAGCACTGGAACAGGCTGCCCAGGGAAGTGGCTGAGTCACCATCCCTGGAGGTATTTACCAGGTGTGAGGTGCGGCACCTAGGGACGTGGTCTAGTGGTAGATTTAGAAGTACTGGGTTAACAGTTGGATTAAGTTATCCTAAAAGTCTTTTCTAAACTAAATGATTTTATGATTTCATGGAATTCACAGGAGACTGTGCAGTTCTCTTCAGTTCTGAAGGCCACTGAGCTGGCTCTCACAACAGCAGGACACAAGAAGACCCCACTTCAAGATACAGAAGGTAAATGGAATTTTTAATAAACTTTTTAGAACTCCTGTTTTGCCTGGTTGAATCACTTTGAGTGTCCTGGTAATAAACCCAAAGGATTCATTTTCCTAAGGAAAGCTGACTTCTTTGAATATAAAAGTCTTTTTGTTCTTTCAGGGAGGGGGATGTGTGTTATCACTACATGAAAAAGATCTTGTTCAACCCATCACTGTATCTGGTAAGTGCATATTGCTTCTCAGAAACCTAGATCACAGCAGCTCTTCTGACTTCTGCATTGTATCAGTTTTGCACCTTCTGGTTTGGTGATAATGAAATACAGCCTTTCAGCCTTTCCTTTTTGCTTTCTGAAAAAACATATCCTGTTTGTTTTCCTCAGTGCTTGAAAGTGTTCAGAAGTGTTTAAATGAGGCACATGTCAGCATACCAAATTAACATGGTAGCCATAAGGAATGCTGCTGTATTTATATCTTACAAATCATCTCCACCCCCTTATCTGCTTTTTCAAAGAATAGTCTGTCCAAAGTCATCATTTAGTGAAATAGTAGCTGAAAATTGTTTGGGATTTTTTTTTAGGATACAGCATTGAAAATGATTATTTGATCAGGAGAGAAAAATATCATCTAATTTCAACATAGGTAGGGAGGGCTTGATGATGTATTTGCAATGTTGAGAGTTTTTTGATCCATGTTTGTGGTGTCTTGTTTGTGACAATGTTTTAGTCCTGTTCCATATAATAGAATCCTAAAATGGTTTGGGTTGGAAGGGACCTTAAAGATCATCTAGTTCCAACCCCTGGCCATGACCAGGGACACCTTCCACTAGACCAGGTTGCTCAGAGCCCCATCCAAACTGGCCTTGAACACTTACAGGGATGGGCCATCCACAACTTCTCTGGGCAGCCTGTTCCAGTGCCTCACCACTCTCACAGTAAAGAATATCTTCCTAACGTCTAAACTAAACCTATGCTCTTTCTGTTTAAAGCCACTCCTCCCTGTCCTTTCACTACATGCCCCTGTAAAAACTCCCTCTCTTGGCTATTCTTCACTGTAAATTTTGCTCTGCCAGCTCTTGTAACCACTTAAACAGCCTGTGTGTGCCAGTAAAATAAGGCTACAGGAGACTGACATGCTCTCAAATGTTATGTGATGGACAGAGAACAGAAAATAATTTATCTTGGTTGTATTTCAATGCAAGAGAAGTGAGAGCCAGGCAGAGAAAAAACTCTCATTTCCACATCTCTGTATGGAAACATTCCAGATCACTGGCTACTCTGTGTAATTTTTTTCCACTTAATTAAGGTAGAAACAAGAGATCAGGAGCCAAGATGTCCACAGTCAGAGATAAAATCATGGGACATGAAATTCAGGTGTGATGACGGAGTGTTTTTTTTAAGTGTGACATTCTTAGAAAAATTAAGAACTCATAAGGGTGAAGCTTGGGAACTTGGTCCTTTCAGCAACACCAATGCACAACATAATTAAATGTGTAAGAAAAATCACTGTCTTTTGGAAAGTGAAAACTTTGTTTTGTGTTCAGAAGGCAGCAGGTGTAAGCAACTTTTACCGTAACCAGTCAATTCAAATGTTTTCAAGCTGAAATTTTTTGCTTATTTTGCAATTGGTTAGGAGAGTTTGCATGACTTATCATTTTTAAGGGAACTACTGATTTTCAGTCCAGAAGTGCTTCAACAGCTCCATGTGTTCATGAATGCAAGAACACTTATGCAAGTTCCAGAAGTATTACTTCCCCAGGAAAATATTTTAACAGTCCAGTTTCACACTGGCATTATTATATCCCATTTAATCAGCAAGATTAGTAATCTAGAGCTGCTGAGTGACAGGGAGGAACACTGATTCCTGTTATTCTCTGTGCCTGTATTCTCCGTCAGTTAAAGAATTTTCAGGGATCAGCTTTTCAGTGACGAGAAATCAACCATTAAGCAATCATAATACATGTATGGAGAGTGAGGTGTGCAAGAGTGGGGTCTCTGGGAGCACACAATCACTACTAGGAATCTCAAGTGAGCATGAGCCTTACTCCCTAAAAAAGCTAGGGCTCTCTATCTCCCACATGGCAAAATTAGATGCCCTTTCTCAGAAATCCCTAAAGCAGGAGATCAACAGATCCAATACAATATATTCAGTCTTGTGAAACACTCACTGTCATATTTAGACTCATTTTTCTGTCTTTGGAGGTGGCAGTGCAGGGATAGTTGAGTGTGGGTTTTATAAATTCTTCTGATGAAACTTCTTTGTGCTTTGTGAAGTAGTTAAATGGACTTAGACGTTTTAAATCTCTACAGTCTCTGAACTCCTCTAGAATTGCTGTATGTAGTGTGAGACAGTTTAATAGGACTAATTGAGATAATTTCACTCTATCTTATTTGAGACACGGTGAGAATATACTCCCTTGGGAAGTGGGTGAGGTAGTTCAAGTACTCCTGAGAGTTAACCTTGAGTGTCATAGACATATGAGGACAATAAAAGCTAAGGACAAAAGATACAGTATTTTTTTAGTTAATTTTTCAGAAGAAGAAGTTCAGGTTCTTTTTTTGTCTAAGAACACCAATCATGTGTAGCCTCACAGAGGAGAAAGAAATGGTACTTCTATCATCTGGGAATTCCCTTTGAGGACATAAGTATTCTGGGTGTGCTCCAGACAGAAATTTTATTTAATTTTTTTGGATAGCTGTAAAGTTTAGACTTTTCTGGAGCAAGGATATGCTGAAAAGCTCCAGGTAGGTGTCTTGTGGATTCAGCGTGTAGATCCTGGGCCCTAATCTTTTTGTGAGTCTAGCCCTAAGTTCCCATCCTTGCTCTCGAACTTCTGATGGCTGAATGAGAAAAGCCTGAAAGAGTGAGAACACTCCCTTTCTATAATTGCAGGGTGAAATCCGAAACAAATGTCATGGCACCCGTTGACTTCAGGTTGTGCCAGAAGTTCACATGTGGTTTTAGTTTTATTGTATGTCTTTCCCCTTTGTTCATGAGCATTGGCAGTGAACCTAGCATAATGAGACTTACAGAGCTTCCCTGGACAATATTATTTAAAAGGAAAAAGGAAGCTGTCTAATGTATCTAATAATAACTGAATGATAGAAAACTATTCACATGCTTGTCTTTGCCAGCAGGGAATGTATTTAGTGACTAAATGGGAGGGAGGACTTCCAGTCTTATATTCCTATGAAATATGCAAAGCACTGACCAACAAAGGATGACAGAAAATACGCATGTCCAAGTCAAACAACGAAAGTGACCTTTCCTTAAAAAGATTTTGAAATAGGTAACTACAATTCCAAGTTAATACTTGGTAAGGAATTAATGAGTTAGCATACAGACTTCTTTTCCAGCCATTACATGTCAGTCTGCATTTACACACAAAACCCATGTTACGATAAAAAACATAAATCAGATGTTTTTATAGCCTAAGAATATTGTATTTAACCCAGCTCAGTCTAAACTTTTTTCCGTCCTTCTGTCTGCAAAAAGATTTGTGCTTCTTGATCAGAAAAAGTGTTTTTGCCATTACTCAGTTTTGTTCTCACTCCTTCAAATATTTTGAAATTAAGTGTTGTGGCGACTATTCTTAATACTTTTTTATGTTTTCTACTTGTTATTTTTCAGACTGTGGTGCCAGGATTTCTGTTCTTACTTGTCATTATATCTTTTACATTACCTCCTTGTTGATCTTGTAATTAAATGTCTATTACTAAATATCATTACTAAAATGCAATTCTTATGACCAAATTGTTCCTGCCAGTTAGGACACAGAACATATAGCAAAATTTCTAGCACCTACATGTCTCATGGGGTATTTTAAACTATAGTTTTATTTCAAATTAAATGATTATTAATTGATTGTAGATTAACTCAATATAGTCATTCATTTTGTTCAATTGTTGTACATATGGCCTGCATTTTTGTTTCCTTACAGACACTTCTCTGCTTTTAAATCCAAGTTAGTTGTTTTGAGCAAATGTTTGCGTAATGTCCAAAGTCTTCTTCATAAAAATGTTAACAAGAAAGTAATTGATTTACAAATTACCCTAAAATCTGTCTACTTTGGATAGTTCTCTGAGTTTATAATGCAGAATAGTACAAATGAGGTCCTTTATTAGAGACTGCCTTGACTATGGAGTTGGAGTTGGAGTATGTTTTTTATTCTTTTTCTCTTGCTCATTCCCTCACTTAATAATATACATGCAGGAAATACTTATAGAAAAGGCATTTATATTTTAGTCTGTGCTGTTACAATGACCAAGATTTTGTTGCTGGATTTGGTTACGTGCATTGGTTTATTCAGATTCCTATCTTTACGGAATAGATGCATTTGCTTATAAAATTTGCTTAAAAATATTTTTGCTTTTCGTTTTCTTCTTTGTTTTCAGTGAACACGCCATCTGCTTATATCTTCAACAACATTACTAAATATCTTTCTGGTTGCATCCCTCCATTACTTTTAGTTGAATGTTCACGTCTCTTTAGTTTTTCTAGAGTAAGGTAATATGTTTCATCATTGAGTCACACTCAACTTTCATGCTACTTACATTTAACATTTCCTTTTTCTCTGCAATTGCATATGTTTCAGTTAGATGTGTTAAAATCCCCATCTATTGCAAAGCACTCCATTTTATCCATGTGCTGGTATGTCTGGCAGGCACTACTTTTGGAATCCCATGTATTGTGCTTTGCCAGTGTCATTTCAGCTGTGAGCAGGGCTTTCCTGAGGTCAGAAGAGGAAAAGGGTGTGCCTCTACAGACCTTTCTGCCTTCCTGCAGAGGTCACCTCTTGTGAGGTGATAAGAGCTTCTGGCCCTTACTATTGTTAGACAGGACAGTTCTGATTCCGACCAGAAAAGTGTCTAGGCAAGACATAGGGTATGTTGGCCTTTGTGCTGTTCCCCCAGCTCTGAGCCACTGCATGCCAAAGCCTGTTCTCAGCACATGCTGACATCTTTTCCACAGATACAATTATATGTAAATGTGTGGGACTCAGTTTCATAAATTGGATTCCAAACTGCTGCTAAAACCTTGCATGCTGAAATGTTAGTATTTCATAATTAAGGATATTACACAGAAATTATGTTTTTATGTTATGTGTTGTTTTTCCCATTCATCAAATATTAGATTGTATTTTACATTATTGTTTGGATGCGTTTAAGCTTTTTGCATTCAACTTTGTTGAATAATAACTTATCTGTCATCTGTTAATGTCTGGTTGATAGCTAAACAGCCAAGTCCTGGCATCACAGCTCGAGATATTTGCTAGTTTAGTGCTGTTGCTTTCATATTCATTGTTTGTTCTGTAATGGCCCTTAAACATTTCCCATGCATATTTGAGCTAGAATGATTCTTTACATAATGCCTTAGAGGAAAACAAGGTTCTTCTAATAGCAATTAAAATTAGCAATGTTATTAGGCTAAGAATTTAAAATTACATATCACTTCTGTGCCAATTTCCTTTTATCATTAAAAAAAAAATCTATTTTCAACAATGTTGTATACTTCATGCATTATACACAACTTCAGTGATTTACTTCTTGTTTTGGCACAAGCTCAGTTGAATGATATAAGAGCTAATTTTGTTTTTCTGCTATAATAGCTTGTATTGTCTGCATAATGAATCCTTTCTGAGTTTCATCAGGAGAGTTATGATGTTTGTATACTTCCGTTAGTGAAAAATTTTGTTCTTGTTCTCCAGTAAGTTTATCTTACCTGTAATCTGAAAGAACCATTCATGCGGGTATCAGCTATCACACACCATTCACAGCCATTCACTCAGGTATCAGGAAGAGACAAATCTAGAGATGGGTTTTCTTGTTAGGGTGGTGGATATTTTCAAGTGAATGCAGGAAACAGAAGTCGGGAAGAAAGCACTGAAAGAAGTTCCCAGCTATGCTACACACTTTGATAAACGACACTGAGGTGTTTCCATTGAATCATGTAAGAAATTATATCATACTTGGAGAGATGGGCAAAGAGGCTTTTTGTAGCCAGAGAATGGCACAGAAATAACAGTGAGGACTAGCAGATCATAAATTTGAGCTATCTGGACTTTTGCAATGTTAGTCCATTTGGAAATATTCCAAAAACTGAGCTCCTTTCCTTTTCCTCTGTAAAGAAACAGCTCAAATCAAGAAGAAATGAGAGGGGAAGCTGAGAAAAAGCTTTTAACCTACACTCTCAATGTTCATTATAAAGCAAATCAGGCAAATCAGAGTAAAGCAAGACTTACTAATAAAGGTAAAGAAATACCAAAGATCCTAGGAGAAAGGAAAAATGCTAAAAGAGTAGGTGACAGCTAAAAGGCAGTAGAGCCACTGGAAGGCAGCAGAGGTAGGGAAAAGACCCTGTTGAGGATGAGGCACTAGGCAGTGAGGAATGATGGAAGTGCTTGTGTGTTAACTCAGACCAACATAATGGTAGTGATTTATCTTTATGTTTCTGAGAGGGTATGTTTTTGTTTGCAAGTTATCTTCAGCTGTGTAAGATTTATTATAAATGTTTGTGATAAAACATTACATGTTAAATGGATAAAATCTAGCTTAGAAATAAATATCTTTTAATTTAGAACGTCTTTGTAAATATATTAAGTGTATCGAGGTGTAGGTATTATTTTTTCTTTGTAGTAATAAGCATGTCTCTGTCTGCCTGGATTTAAACTGAATGTTTGAATCCTGTATTTACTGCGAAAGACAGTCACAGAAGATAAACAATGTCAACATTGAACATGTGCTTCGTTTCACTTATTTGAGGTTTGTCATCTGGGCTATGTAGGTAGAAAAACATGTTACAATTTTCATTGTAGTCATTTCACTCTTATAGATGTGGTTCCTAGAAGCCTGATTGCAGTGAATATCAACTGGAAATCAGTGGATAAAAGAAGAAAAAGTGTTCTCTGTGTCCTGAGTTATGACATAGACACTCAAACAGGACTTGCAAAAGCTGAAGCCCATCTTTAGTGCTGAGATAAAGCAAAGCTTCTACTCGTTTTGAAATATTTCAAGAGAATTGATATAGACTGTGATGCCATACAATGTTTAGGCATTTTCTGTATATCCCTAACAACTGTATCTATATAAGCAGATTCCAACTATGAAGCTTAGGAGAACAGAACAGCATGAGGTGAAAGGAAAGTTAGCTGATGATATTCTTGATTTTCACACCGTTCTGGTTAGAGTCATTCACAGGTCTCCCTCTCAAACATTCTGTGAGAATAAAGATTGATCAGATATACTTTGGAGAATTTTTGTAGGCACTGACAGTGTTGGTGCTGGTTTCTGCAGCAATATCTTGATGGGAAGGTAGATGAAAAACAGCAGGATTGAGTTCCAGCATGACAAATCCAATAGCCTAAGCTTGCTCCAGCTCGCTATCAGCAGGTAATTTTTTCTATAGTAGTTTGTCATTAATGTTCTGAGGGTATGTAGCAAAGATGGAGCACTTCAAGTTAAGAGGACAAACACAAAGCTGGATGAGCCAGAGGGATTTTGCTTGCATGAATACTATTTGAAAAGTACTTTTTGCATTAAGCTGAAGATATAAAAACAACAAAGACCATTAGGGTACAAACAAACAACGCATGAAAGTAATAGTAAGGTTATCATATCTCTTCCTTTGGAGGTTGCATGTTTCTTAGCCTGGTGAGAAATAGAAATATCACACAAGCTCAATTATTCAGATGACCTGGCCAATCTAAACAAACATGCTTCCTAAAGGAACATTTGGTATGAAGAAATAGGTGGGTTTTGCTTTACTCAACACTCAGAACACTGTCTCTCAGTGCCCATTGTGGAAGACTAGAAATTGCAGATATACATCTGCGAAATCTGGGGCTGAAGGAAAATGGATTTTTACATGACCTCAACCTTAGAAATTGCTCCTGGCCTTAATCTGGGATAATTTTCTCCCTTGGGGTGTGCTGGAAAACATCTCTCTCCTTTACTCCTTTTCAGGGGGTGAAGGAAGGGATGGAAAGCAGGAATGAAGGGTTGGTCTTTGTGTGGTGATGAGCGGGCACAGGATGAAGGAAATGTTAAAGATTATGTTGCTTTGGATATCTGAAGTGATTGACCGGGTTCATATTAATTTATACAAATAAGAAGAAAAGGTATATACTGAAATAAATATTTTAAAGGAAATAACAGTACTTTGAGTATATTTCCTTGACTAAAGTTTCAGTGAGGTTGTGGCAAATGCTGCTGCCTCATCCTGAACTTCAGTTCAGGAAATGTTTCCAGTGTAGAAACTCAACCACAAAAAGAATTTCTTTTCCCAGGTCTTACCAACATTGCACAGGAACAATACAGTTTTCTCTGCTTTAGGAAAATAGAGATTGTTTGCTGTATTGTGTGAGCCTTTGATACACATTTGCTAAAGAAAGTACAGCAACTAAAACATGAGTCATGGCAGCCTGTGTTAGTAAAGTCATGGAATCATAAAACAGTTTGGGTTGGGACCTTAAAGGTCTTCTTGTTCCAATCCCCCTGCCATGGGTAGGGACACCTTCCACTAGACCAGGTTGCTCAAAGCCCCATCCAGCCTAGCCTTGAACAACTCCAGGAATGGGGTCCTTACAACTTCTCCAGGCAACCTGTTATGGTGCCTCACCATGCTCTAATCTAAATTTACCCTCCTTAAGCTTAAAATCATTATCCCTTGTCTTATCAAAACATGCCCTCGTAAAAAATCCCTCTCCAGCTC
Source organism: Machaerirhynchus nigripectus (assembly GCA_013397975.1). Taxonomy (NCBI): domain Eukaryota; kingdom Metazoa; phylum Chordata; class Aves; order Passeriformes; family Dicruridae; genus Machaerirhynchus; species Machaerirhynchus nigripectus. The sequence goes on from VZRQ01006644.1 coordinate 97,507, forward strand.
TCTTGTAGGTCTCCTTTTGGTATTGGAAGGCTGCTTTAAGAGATACTTTATGAGAGACTATATGAGACTTCAGGTCATGTTACTACTGGGTGATGTGGAAGAGAAGTGCTGAAATTGGGGCTTCAGTTTACTATTTATCATGCCTTAGTTGGCATGCAAAGGTGGTAGATAATAAAGCAAATTGCCACTCTTTGGTAGAAATAAAATTAAGTTCTAATATTATAGAATTACTGTCTGTCCAGGCTTGCAAAAAACCAAGCATTCTGTATTATTAGTTGAATATGTGTTTGGGATATATTGTATTCCTTTTCGTGATAGAATCACTGTCATGCCTCTTGGAATGGCTTAAGAACGAAGCAGTCTCTTCATATACAATTCCCCAGTACGATGGTTTAATAAACAGGCTCTGAAAAAATTCTGTAAATATTCCTATTCATTTCGTGAAAAAAACCCCAATCATATGGACAGACAAGAAAAGAAGTGTGTCAAGTACTGTGTTAGATATGTAGTTTTGAAAGTTCAGTTTAAGGGCTTGTAATATATCTAAGACCACCTTCAAGCAGCTTAACCTCCAGTTAAATTTTTGAGCAGTAGTGCTCTCTATTAACAAGGCGTCAATGAAGGTCTAGGGTTGGCTAACAGGAGACAAAAGGCCCAGGGATTTAGGTAAAATTTAGGTGAAATGATTGATGAAATGTGAATTACACTGATAAAGCACATTTCAGAAAATGTTCTAAGAAGCAAATCCAATTGCAGTGCAAGCTACAACTCAGCTGATTATACGCCCTATGCTTCAGTACGAGAAAATTGTCTGAAGAGCAAACATTTCTGGTGAGAGCAGGAGTTAAATAAATGGGACATATATATATATATATGCGCTAAGGGTTTTGGGAAGCCCATTTTGGATCCTTCATTTTTTCTGTTTGTTTTTTTTTTTAAAGATCAAATGCTGTTTTAAGATTTTGGATGAAGACTTTTTGATTATCTTACTAAAACAAAATGATAGTAATTAAAAGTGTTGTTTTAAAAAAAATATGTCAAATGTTTTGTTTAAAAGGTGTAGTAAAAAAATATTCAGTGCCTTCAAATAAGGAATTTCATTAAACAAAGAAATATGACACTGAAATACTACGACCTTTTTATTCTCCCTAGCCAGTCCCCATTTCTGCCTGAATTTATTAGTTGATTTGATTAAAAGTTCCCTAGTTCCAGTTCCCCCATAGTTCATTTACTCTACACAAAAGCTTATTTGCCCAGTTCTGAAGCCAACCTTAAATCTCACCTCTTTTGTAACTACTCCTTGGAAACAGACTAAATTCCTAAAAGTGCAAGACTCAGAGAAGGTAGTTTTGGTAAAAGACTGTGCTCTCAAGACCCGTATTTTTCTTTTTTAAAGAAAAAATGTTAATGCTGTGATGCCTAGTCAGTGTTGTACAGGCAGTGGTAGTCACTGGGTAGAGTTAATATGTTGTAATAATGTAATATGTCATATCCTGACCTTTGAAAATTGCTGTCATATATAACCTACACATAGTAAATCTGTTTCACAAAGGTTGGAAGAGTTCCTGAAACATTTTGTTCAATATTAATGTGTGTTTGAGCATAATGGAGAGAGAGATTTTATGGAAAAGAATGACGTTTTCTAGGAACACTTAATTATTTTTTGGCTTTGATACTAAAAATATAATGTCTAAAGGGGCCTAAGTTTTTTCCATTTCAAGAAGTGAAAAGCCTTAAGGGACTGGAGCATCTCTCTTATGCAGAAAGACTGAGGGAGTTGGGCCTGTTCAGCCTCAAGAGGAGACCACTGAGAGAAGACATCATCAATCTCTGCCAGAATCTGAAGGGAGGGTGTTGAGAGGATGGATCCAGCCCCTTCTCGGTGGTGCCAAGCAATAGGACAAGAAGTAATGGGCAGAAACGAATGCACAGAAAGTTCCACTTGAGTATGAGGAAGAAATTCTTTGCTGTGCAGGTGACTGAGTACTGGAACAGATTGCCTAGGGATGTTGTAGAGTCTCCCTCACTGGAAATATTCCAGAACCATCTGGACACAATCCTGAGCCATGTGCTGTAGAAATGACCCTACTTGAGCAGAGAGCTTGGACCAGATGACCCACCGTGCTCCCTTCATTGGGCGTGGGGCATTACCCATTTTGTATATCTGTAAACCATAGAATTCACAAAATCTCTGAATCTACATCTCTTCAAAGTGTTTTCACAGTCTAAGACTCAGAAAACAAAGCTAGATTTTACAGGATATTACAGACTGTAATAACCCTAGACATAATTTCCCCACAATGTTACAGCGTTTGGGTTCGATTTAATCGAATGCGCAACATTTGTGACAATTACAGCCCTCATCCCTTTCCTGCATGGCACCGAGCACGGGTACTGCGCTTTGCACACACTACAAAGTCTCTGCCTATGACCCATAGCCCAGTCTGGAATGCTTCAGTACAGAAAATCCCCTCTTGTGCTAGGTAGGTCTTGGCTCAGTTTCCCTGTCCATACGTGGTCGTTTCTATGCAGCTGATACATGCACGGGAAACCAGGAAATCTTAATGCCATTCTTTCACTATGATTCCTGAAAACAGAGAGAAGGCAAAGCAAAACAGCACTGTAGAAATGAGTTTTCAGGGATATATTCTATCAGTTCATCCCTGAGGTGCCTTAGAGTCTCACTCTGCTCTCTGCTTTCCACATATGTAGCTGGATTATTTGTATTAATTAAGAATACTATCAGTATTTATTATTATTTTGGATGTATGTGCAGAATGTATTACATTTGATGATTAAAAAAAGTCTTTTACCATCTTTTTCAGACTGATAAAAATAATTGCTGATTCCAAAATAACTGAAAGTGAGTTAGTGGCAGAGGTACTACATGGAAATGTCACTGCAACAATCCTCACAGAGGAGAAATAATAATTAAATGCCTTTCAAACAGTAGGATCCAAGCCTCAGAGCTGCTTAGTTTAAACCCTGTACCTCCTGAAGCCCACTATGAAGTATTTATAGGATAGACTGAAAGGTAGTCGAACTAAGCACTGACAGTCTAAAGTAAATGAAAATCATTAAAGGAAGCAGTATAATGCGTAGTACAATTTATAGAAAGTCAGGATAAAAATAGGTGAGGATCAATATATACACTAAATTACATACATTGGTGACTATTTAACATCTTGTGTCTGTCATGTATTTGCTTTATTTACTGTGAAAGCTAGAAAGAAAAATGATCATAAAATATTTAAGAGTCAGTGTAAATGGAAAAAATGTTTTCCCAAGGTAATGGACTCCTCCAGCTATTAGGCAATGAAGCAAAGTAGAAACATTTATTTTCCAGGCAGAAGGCAGTGCTTCTGAGATAAATTTCTATGATAATGAACATAAGGCAGAAATTCAATGTAACGAATCCAGAGATATCTGGTTTTATACAGAGAGCTCTGAATGAGTAGGGATGGCTTTTCTTCACAGCCTGGCTGTGGTGCCCCAGCCCATTTCCCACACCAGTCCTTCTGGAGCTCCTGTGTCCATCTCAGTGCTCAGTGTCCATCTCCAGCAGTGTGCTGGCTCCCAGAGACCGGTGCTGGCTGAGAACATATGTTTCCTCTCTGACAGAAGTGATGTTTGTAGCATGAGGGGCAGGCTCTGACACACTGCTTTTTGCTGCACAAATGTCCCTTATTTGCTTCCTATGAATGAAAATCTTTGCAATGGAAGAAACTGTAACCCTCTTTCCTAGTGATTTTGGTAGGTGACATTGCTTTTCCCCACAGTTTTTTTTTATGCAACTGCTGCCCACCTGCCCATTTGCCTCAGAACAGTGTTTTCCCCCAACCTTGCAAACACCACTTCAGACAGGCTTTTAGTCCCCCCTCCTCATGCACCTCCTGTGCTTTACTCTGGGCACAATCAGCACTTTGTTTTCCTGCTGACTTCTCACAGTTTGATTCTCAATATCTTGCTGTCTCAGATTTAATGTATATTTGACAGTACAGAGCATTTGAAAAATTCCCTGACTTCCCTACCTTTCTCAGCACTTCCTCTTTCTTTAATATTTGTTCAACATTTTAATATTACTTTTATGAATTATCATATTTAAATGTCTTTTTTTTCTAGGATTTTGTTTTTAAACATCTGAACATGTATTTCCTCATCAAGCTAAAATATATTTGCTTTTGCCTTAGTAGTAATTCCTTTCTAATCCTTCTGGCAAAGAGTCACTAGCCTGAAAATGTAAATTGGTAAATGCGTTTTTGATTTTTTAAATAAATATTTTGTTAGGATATTGTCACTAGAAAGTGTTAGAAGTCAAATAAATAAGTAAATGCAACCTGGTAATACTTTTAAAATGACGCAGGATAAAATTCAGAAAGTCAGAATTAAATAAAAGTTTTTGTCACTCTGAGCACTAGCACTAGGTCCTAGGCAGATCAGGCTAAACTTGTCAAAACTTCCCCTTGTGATTTGAAGGATATATAGCTGATGCTTGGACTGTTTAATCTTAAAATGTCACTGAGGCTGTTTGTGCCGGGTCAGATCACTTCAAACAAAGTATTTTTTACTCTTCTCCCTCCTTTCCTCTTATCTGATAGGTGGATAGCTCTGCTAGTGCCTAATGTAAAACCATTAAACAGCACTTTTTCTTTTCTCTTAAATCACTGCTTTCCTAAATTGATACTATTATCTACTTTAAAAAATGGATATTGGGGATACACATATAATAATAGTTGTAATAAATACTGCTAGACTTCCCCAAAGTGTCGTTAACACTTAACATTTTCGTTACTATTGCTCTGTTTTATGGGCACAGTTAATAAATACAGAAACACCTGGGGACTCTCCCTACGTCTGTGTGCCACTTCTGTGTTTAATAACTATCACTCAAATTACGTTAAAACACTTAATGACAGTTATAGGGCTCAGGCATCAGCTTAGGCAACTTTAGGAGTCAACTTTTCAGTATGTTGTAGTCAGATTTGTTTGTTGGATTCAATCTTATTGGCAATGTGAAGATTTATGAGTACTGACATGGCAGATGCAGGTACCTGACCTTGCTCTCCCTGCCCCGTGGTCAGGTCTTGGAGCATCGGGTAGCAGGGATGTAGAAGGAGCTGGGGTAGCTGCATGTAAGCCAGGTTGAGACCTGAAGAAGAGTGTGGTAGCTGTAGTGAGGTGAGGCTGTGCTATTTACAGGTACTGACTGGATGAGAAATCTGTTCAGCACTGCTGGTCATAGCATGGGTTTACCTCCTCAGGTCTCAGTGAAACTGGGGAGGCAGTGCTGTTTGGTGAATGGTGTTTGGTGCAGGCACTGAAACATGCAGGGGGGTTAAACCAAGACAACAATATCCCCATCCAGCTGAAGGCAATAAAAACCACGCAGAAGGATGAACATTCTGGAAAACTACTTAAGTCTGATATAAGGCATGTTGCAATGGTAAAGTGCATGCTATGCTTTCCTTAAAAAGCAGGAATTTACATGAGATTGCCTCATTTGGACTTTTAATTTAAATTGAACCTCTGTTTTGAGTACTCTCCACTCACTCCCATCATTTAAGACTCATCGCTTTTAAACACAGTAATGTGTCCTTAGCCCTAGATGAAACCAACTTTCTTGACTGGCTGGAAATCAGAAGTGTAATAAACCAAATAATTTCTTAGATTATAATTACTATCTGTACAATGGAGAACTCAGTGAGTTGAAGATCATTACACAAATAAGTAGAAGATCTCCATATACATGCCATCTTCATTTAAGGAAAGGAAATCTAAACTACACTAGAGGTCACTGCAGGTGAACCTTAGAAATTCTGAACCTCTGAATTCATTTACAGGAAGTTCAGGAAAACAAATGTAGACTGCTGTAGTCACACTTACCTGTTACTTCAAATTTTCCCCAAGTTTAGGTAGGGGAAAAAAAGGTAAAATCAGTTCAGCTCTTGCAGACATATTACTGTCTGACAATATTTCAAAAGCTGTGCAGGCTGGTAATATCTACATGAGGGAGAGCAAGATTTAAAACCAGTCATTATAGTCCCAGGCTAGAACTTCCTTTCCTGAGGGACACAAAGGATAGCCAGCAAAGGGCCCCCCAGATGACTGAATAAACACTGCTCTGCAGTTCCTCATGACTATAGCTCTTTTGTTTTGTACTAATGTGGCCATGCTTATTTTTTCCATGGTACCCAGGAGGCCTAAGCAAGGGTGAAAATCCTAATCTGTACCTCTGAACAGCTACTTGGAAAGACAGCTCCAGTTCCAGAGAACTTACTGAGAAAGAGATTGTATTTATAAGATGAGTAAGGTTGTTTTCAATAGTGATGGATAAGCATACTCAGATATACCCTCACAAATACACTATTATTCAACTCAAAAACATGTTTTCTAGGTAAATAAAGAAACATATATATTCACATCAGTATAGGGAGCCATAAGTGTCTATCTCCTGCTTCTGAAAATTCAACTCTGTGTACATGGAAGTGGAAAACAACAGCTGGGAGGGAGGGAATTTGGAGTACAAATGAACACCAGACCCAGCTGTAGATTTGCATTCTTTGACATCTGGTGCTGAGTAGACACTGGGGAATTCTGTGACAACATGAGATTTTTTGCATCTGTCAGCTAAATCTAGCAATTCTCTTTGGGACAATTGCATGGATGAGGTTGATCTCAGAGAGCTGTTTTAAGCCAGAACAAAATAAAAGAGGAACAGTATATCTGATTTGGACCCTCAATTCACAGAGCTGGCAGGTTACATGAATTGGAATCACACATCTGTTCTGCAAGAATTTGCAAGAGTGTCTGCATAAAATACCAACACTTTTGATTTCAGGAGTGCTGTGACTTGGAGCCACTAGAGCCTTTTTGTGCCTAATGAAAGGGGTTAAATGTGTGCGTGTGTGTGTGTGTGTCTGCACATGTATGGAGGGAATTCAATTAAAGGACAAAGACCTATACAGTTTAAAGAATGGACTTTCAACACTTCTCTGAAGATTATTGGAATATCATAGTAAATCCAGATACTCAAGGAAAAGAAGGTTGTGACCATATGAAGCAATTCCCTGATCTGAAGTAATTCTGCCCTTACCTTTGTACTTTTACCTCATTCCAGTACAGCTGGTTCTTTTTTTGTGCGATGAGAAAAAATATTGTGCCTTATGCCAAAGCAGTTTGTGCTTTACATGCAAACAAAGGAGTGAGAGTTTGGGCATCAAAGACATTTCACATCATTATACATTGTAAATCCTCATGTGCTCTCTTTGTCATTGACGTTATATAGTGTTTGACACTACACTTTGTAAAACGTCACTGCCAAATGAAATCACTAATGCCAAACAAAATCACTAATGCCAAATGAAGATCACTAATTCATGGAATTTTACTTTAATCTGTGCTTCACAGCAATTGCCATTCTTAAGAAGGGAGCTACTTAATTTAACAGGATTCTTCTTTGTATGCCACCAGAATAAAGACAGACCTCATATGAAAGCATTTAACCTCCCTTCCTCGTAACTCTGGATAACCAGGGGTGGGTGTAGACAGGCCAGATAGTGGTGCTGTGAGGTCTGTGGCTGTGACCTTTCCACCTCAGACATCTGAGAGCGCACACTGCAGCAGTGCTAATGAAAGTGCCCTTTCTCGATGAACTCCTGCTTCACAGTCCCTGCCATGGTATATTGCATAATCTGTGATGATGTAAAAACGATCCACAGTGCAGAAGATAAAATAAGTCCCCTTCCTTCCTTCCTTCCTTCCTTCCTTCCTTCCTTCCTTCCTTCCTTCCTTCCTTCCTTCCTCCCTTCCTTCCCTCTCTTCCTCTCAGATAGGCTGCTTGAATTGCTTTTGTTTTAGGATGACCCTTGTTCCAAGTGATTTCTACACCAAAAGGAAAGCAAAGAGCTTTTTACAGCTGCTGCTTGTAGATCATGTGTGTGGACTCTTCAGATATAAATCAACAGGACCATTTTTATGCTGTTGTCTAGTCCTCATTACCTGCACACACTAATCAAATTTAAGCCATTTTCAGATACAGTGATTGAACAAGTTATTGTGTTAGAATGTTGGGGTTTTTTAATGCCAAGTGCCATGAATACATGAAGAAATACTCTGAACTGCTTTGGCTCCCAGTTGTCTCTTTACAAAGTAATCTTTGTGCTACAAGGGGTGGCGAATATTTCTGTAAAACAGCCCCTGACTCCTTTAATTATGGCTTATTAGCCTGTGAAGGAAAAAAAGCAACTAAAGCTCTTAAATAACATATTAATGACAGCTATATATGTAGATATTGCCTTAGCAGTGCTGTAATAGAGTCTGGTATGCTGAATAAAAGTCCACAATTTTCTAAAAATACACTGCTGTAACTATGAAAGAGACACAGGTGGGAGCTTACCAGGAGAAAATAGGCTTGGTTGACAACTTGTGGCTGACAAATGTTAAAACCCAATTTCTGAGAAATTCTCGTTTGGCTATAAATCTCGTTTGGCCTGAGAGAAACTTTTCTCCATTGAGACAACTGCCAAGTTTTTGCTCTGGATGTAGATGCAGTTCCTTAAAAACAGAATGCATTTACAGCCTATAAGATACCTGCTATTTTTAATAATGACTCTCAACAAGCTAACAATATAATTTTTTGTTTACATTAGAAAGTGTTGGTATGTCTGTGTGGTTTTTGTGTGTCCATGCACGTGAATGTAACCCTTGCATGTACTAAGCAACCTGTGGGGGGCCACAATAGGTGGTATTCAAGTCATGCAATCAATTAAGCCCAGGCCACCCTAAGGCACAAGTCCCAGGGTGTGCACACATCAACCTTTCTAAAACTGGAGCACTAGTTTACAACAGAGAAACGCCTAAGCAAGGGACTGACATTAACCTCGTGCTAGATTTAAATCATTCCAGGCAGTCTGTTTTGAATTTCCAAATGTGCCGTACTGTTCTAATGAGTTAATTCATTTGGTATCCATTTCCTCCTGTCAGCTGCTTTTGGAAAATAAATTGTGCATTGTTATCTTAGCCTTGTCTATCCTATTAATGGTTTAGGAAATGCAGCTGAAGATTATCTGGAGTTTTCTATGGCAGAGGTTGACCTGTGACAATGGGATGATTAATCATATCTTGAAGGAGTTAGAACCTGTGAAATCCTCATTCATTTTGTTTTCTGTCTGCAGTGTAGTTTTTTTAAAAAATGTTTTCCACCATTTGTGCAGAGGGGTAAAAAACAAAAGTGTTGTCCAGAATTTTTGAAAAACATCCATTTCAGAGTTTAAATGTCATCCACCCAATGAGGGTGGATATAGCAATATAGTACAAATTCCACATTTCCCAGCAGTATATTAGAAGTCTTCTCGGTTGCCTTCTTGTTTGGTGTTAGTGATTATATTGACAATACCCTGATGTTTTCTGGTGTTTCATGATGCTTTCTTAGGCTAGGTGTGAGTGGGGAGGGATGTAGTGCTCCCACCCCACAGTGTCTGTCAACACTGGACTAACAAAAGAGCATTGTCCAGCAGGACCCTGGTGTTCTGCAAATGCTCAACTCCTTCAGCTCCATGGCATGGTTTTCACCTGTCAAATCCTGTCCCCTGCTTCCCGACACATGTTAAAGATGGCAGTGCTTGTATCCTCTAATTCACTCCGGTGAGAGGCACTACTTTTAACTGGTCCTGCCTGAGTTCAGAAAATAAAGCTACCCAGAGTGTCTCTGATTCCTGTTGAAGAGCTGGAAAAATTCCCACAAGCGACAATTCCTGTCTATTAATCTATTAGTTGGCAGCAGTAGCCTTCCTTACTCTTTCCAATCCTACCACCACTTCCAAAACCTCACAGTTTTTCTTTACACACCTTCCTCAGTTTCCTAGCAAGCATTTAAAATCCTCTATTCTATGATTATTCCAGCAACTAATTTTTAGAAATGCTTAGATGTCTTTGCTCCCCGGTGTTCTGGCTGTGTTGCCCATGTCAGCTTTCTGCACCGTGCTGTGTGCTAACCCCACTGCGGCACACAGCACAGTGTTACTCGTGCCCACACTCTCCCTTCTCTCCAACCACAATTAGATCATCTCAAAATATCTGTACTGCTCAGAGGCTCTAGATCTGATGTGAAGGTTCATAGATTAATTTAGCACAAGTAGTTTACCTTGGGATTTAAACAAGCTACTATTTTAACAGCCCTGAATCTTTTTGGCTGTCCCTGTGCCGAAGTCCTATGCTTCCCATAGGATCTGTGGGAATAAAAAGTGTATAAAAAGAAAAAGAAGCACAAAATTCTTAGCCTTTCAGCCCTTCATTTCCCTGTGACTTTCAGACAGTTCTGACTTGCACACCGGAGAGACTGAGAGTTATTTTTTTAAGAGAAACAGATTGAATGCACAGATTTTCATTGATCTCAGTGCAAGTGCAGTTCACCTCTCTGAAGAATCCCCGAAGAATCTAACACACGGCTCCAGGAATAGTCAGGACCTTGTACTTGAGTCTGTTTTCTCCTGCACTTCCCCTCACCTCAGAAGGTAGTGGAAACACCTCTTTATTTTCCCTCATTACGCTTTTCAGCGTTGCAAATGGCTTTGACCATTTTAGCCTTACTTGAACTTAAGCCACTGAAGTGGAGCCCTGAGTTGCCCTTTAATCCTGAACTGAGAGCTGAGGAACAGAAGCTGCTTACACAGTAGTGAGGAAATCCATTCTCTGAGAAGGAATTCTCTACAGCCTCACGTGGCATTGCCTGAGCTCAATCCTCACCAGCACTGATGCGATGCACAAATCTGAGCTGGGCCAAATAACTCGCAGCCCGTGCACATCTGAATTTTCATTTTCTCTGAGTGTTTCACAATGAGCATAAAAATCCCCTCCCCTGGAGGTGCTGGTGACTCTTGGATGGCTCTGTGTACCTTGTGTGGCCTGCATGTGCCTGGCTTTTTGCTGGTGTCTGCGGATAGCTCATACTTCCCTTGGTGTTGAAGAGCTGCAGCTGCACATCTGCAAGATACTCCAGGGAGAAATGGACCACAGTTTGATGTTCATAAATAGCCTCTCAAATCCAACATCTGTGAATGAAAATGCTGTCAATGCTTCTATTTCAATTTTATCATTATTTTTACAAAATTGTAACAATAATAAAAAATGTCCTGTATTCTCTGTAACAAAAATTGGTGAAGTTCCAGTGGAGTCTGTGCAAGTGCATCAAATATGCCAGCAGAGAATTTGGCCCATGAAGGGAAAAAAAGTCTCAATAATGTTATACTCTCAGCATGAATATTAATTTTTCTTATTGCCAGTACCAAAATATAATTTTCTCTGTTCAGAACTCCGACTGCAATTTTTACTATCAAGAATATGGCTTTTAAATAGAAAAATAAAGAGTAAACTATGATAATTTACAATATTACGTTAGCCTTAATTTTCAAGTGAAAGCATTACCAAACTAAATTTCAGATAGTGTTTTATTATGTGCAAACCACTGTTGATATAATAACTTCTATTTTAGGTTGCTAGCAAAGAAAAGAACAATGTGACCCATTTAAAAACTGGCTCACAGAAAAATATTAGCAAGCCATTTATAAGTTCTATTTAATTTTGGTGATAAGAACATTTTGATAGAAACATTTCTTTGTTACAAAACTAACAGTAGCATTTGACCATAACACGTGTGCTTTGCAATGGTACTGAGAAATGGATTTTCTGTTTGTTGCCAGTTGTTTGGAAAATAAATAAAAAAAGGGAAAATGCTCACCTTTGAATTCTTCAGTAGATGTAGCCTGATTTTTGAAATCTCTGATTAAAAGGCAAATCACACTCACCCAGCTGGAGTGCTGCAATGGCTGGATACAGCCTGACAAAAGCAATCCAAGAGGTCTCTAAAGTGCACTGAAGGATCATATTGCAAAAATAATGTTACAAAATTCCTGGTAATAACAATAATACAAACATTTCTGATACAGGTGACTGAGGAGGTGAAGAGAAGACATGCTCTGCAGGACCTGATTTTCACAAATAAGAACTGGTTGGGAATGTGAATGCTAGGAGCAGATGTGGCCACCATGGAACTCAGGATCCTGAGAGAAGACAGCAGTTTAACAACCCTGGACATCAGGAAAGCAAACAATGGGACCTGCTTGGAAGGATCCCACACGACACCATCTTGCAGAAGAGAGGAGCAGTTCAGGAGGGCTGACTGATTTTCAAGGATCACCTCTTCCAGACTCAAGAGTTGTTGATCCCCACCTGCAGGAAGTAAAAAAAAGGTGGGAGGAGGCCTGCATGGATGAACAGGAAGCTTATCTTTCAAAAAAGAAACATTCAAGAGGTGGAAGGTTAGGTCATATGGGAGGAATAGAGAGACACTGACCAAGCATGCAGGGATCAGGTTAGTAAAGTCAAAGCCTGCTTGGAGTTGAATCTAGCTAGAGATGTGAAGGGCAAAAAGGGAGGTTTCTGCAGGTACAACAGCAGCAAAAGGAAGACTGGGGAAATTGTAGGCTCACTGCTGAACAGGACAGGTGACCTGGTGACAGAGGACACAGAAAAGACCAATGTACTCAGTGCTCTTTTCTCATTGGTCTCTACTGGTAAAACCAACCTTCAGGGATCTCAGGTCCCTGAGACACATGAAAACATCTGGAATAAGCAAGAATTTCCATTGTTGGAGAAGGACCAGATTAGAGGACACTTACACAGCTGGAATGAACACAAGTCTATGGGACCTGAAGGGATGAAACCACAAGCGCTGAGGGAGCTAATGTCAGGGCAAGACCTTTCTTGAAATGCCATCAGGAAGGGTCCTGAGGACTGGAAGAAAGCCAATGTCACTACTTTGTTTAAGAAGGAACTACAGGTCTGTCGGAGCAGTGGATGTTGTTATCTTGAGTTTAGCAAGGTCTTTGACACTGGCTACTGTGACATCCTTCCTGGTAAATCAGTGATGTACAGACTAGATAACAGGAGTGAGTTGGACAGAAAATTGCCTGAACTGTTGGGCTGAAAGCACTGTGATCAGCCACACAAAGTCCACCTGGAGACCACTCACCAGAGGTGTACAGTGGAGATTGATATTGGGGCCAAAAGTGTTTAACATCTTCATAAGTTATGTGGACAGTGGGACAGAGTGCTCCCTCAGCAAGTTTACAGATGATAGAAAACTGGGACATGTGGCTGCTACACCAAATGTTTGTGACTGGAGAAATATGCTGAACAGAAACCTCATGAAGTTCAAAAAAGGGAAATGCGAAGTCAAAGGAACCCATGGAACTGCAGGTATCCATAACAGCTGTGGGGTCAACCAGCTGAAAAGCAGCTTTAATACAAAGGACCTTCTGGGCTTCATTAGGAAGAGAGTTGCCAGAAGCTCAAGGGTGGTGAACCTGCCCCTCCACTCCGTGCTGCTGAGTCCACTTGTGGAGTTCTGTGTCCTATTCTGGGCTGTCCAAGATAAGAGATGTTGAGCTACTGAAGGGAGTCCAGTGCAGGGCCAAGAAAATGGTTAAGAAACTGAGTCTCTCCCAACAGGAAAGGCTGAGATAGTTGGGGTGATTGAGCCATGAGATAAGAAAGCTCAGGGGGGGATCTCATCCATGTGAATAAATACCTGATGGAGGTGAGTGAAAAGGATCTTTTCAGTGGTGCCTAATGACAGGACAAGAGTCAACAGAACAAATAAAACACAAGAAATTCCCCTTAAATGTAAGAAGAACAATAATTTCTGTGAAAGTGGTTGAACACTGGCACAGGTTTCCAGAGAGGTGGTAGATTCTCCATCCTTGGAGATATTCAAAACCCAGTGAGACGTGGCCTTGAAAATCTACTTTAAGCTGACCCTACTTTGAGCAGGGGGTTTGGACTAGTTGGTTTTTAGAGGTACTTTCCAATCTCAGCCATTCTGTGCAATTATTGCTTATATAATAAACCAAAAAGCGTTGGCTGTGTAGGAAGCCCCGTGTCACAGTCTGGATGCAATCATGCTCTTCTGCTGCTAAAACGTTCTGTTAGAAAGAATTCATATATAAACCTGCAGGGTGTAAGTGCACGTAGGATCCTGACATCCCGGGAGACAGCAGGGACCTTTTGGCACCTGATTCTGGGGTAGATAGAGGATGCTTTGCTGCTCCTCACCAGCTGCATTCCTTAGAGGCTGGGCTTTCCCATCCCCAGATAGGGAGCACTGTGAGCATGATGACCTTGGACTGTCAGTCTGCTGGAGAGGAGGAGCGAGCTGCTGGTGGGGAACAGCTGGCTCTGCTGGCACTGGGGCACCTGGAGAGCCCTTCTCTCAAGGAGAACCTGCAGCTGATTTTTCCAGCCTACTTTCTAGACCTTTTGTGCTGATCTCACAAAGCACAAAGGGAATAGAGAAGGGCTGGGAATATGTGTGAAAGAATATCTCCCCCAGCCTTTTACATACTGAAGAGAAGGAATATGTAACAGCATGACTTTTGTACCAGTTCCATAGAGATAAAACCAATTTGGAAAGCAGTTTTTTCATTGTTTAGGAAAACTAATTTTCTGCCCCACTTTGAATTAGACAGAGTAATTTTATTTTCTCTCCAAGTTCCTATTATTGTTATGACTATTATCAGCAATAAATTATTTTGAATGCCAAGCATAAGAAGAAAGCTATATTTTTTTCTTTTACATCATCCTTTTAATAGTAAATTTTGGCCTAGACCACTTACTCTGTTTAGGATTAATGCATTCATGAGTCTTATTTTCAGTAGCTATGAAGAAAAGACATTTTAAAGCAAATTGAGGTAGCTGATCTCTTCCCTAATGCATTTTTAATGTATGAGACATTGTAAGGACCAGAAAAGCATTCTGTGCTCTGCAATACAATTTGACAACAACAACAACAACAAAAACCAATAAAAAAGAAAGTAAGATAAAAACAAGCTAACAGAACATATGGGAGAATGAGATACAGCCATGCTGTTAGGGTCCAGTTAGCTAATTTTATTGGGATTTCCAGCATATGAAAGATGAATATGATAACTGGTGGGGGTATGAGGATGTTGTGATATTAATAAGAATGTAATTCCATAAGAAACTGTCTTGTGATTTATAGCTAATAATATTACTGAAATGAGGCTAATGAAGGCAATCAATCCTATATAATACATTTTTGTAAATCTGATTCTCAAAGCATTTCTGATAGAAGAAGATGGATTTGTCTTCTAGCAGCAATCCCTGCTGACATGAGAACTCCCACTGAAATCAGTTGACAAGCAGACAGGGGAGTAAATAAACCTCTGGGGATGCACTTCTGCTGTGCCTTGCTTCTGTAGTTCCTCTCTCATGACAATGTCCTTAGAGTCACATATTCTGTAAGAAAACTGCTCCAGTGCATCTGAGCTCAGTCTCAGACCTCACTGCTCTACCAATGAACTCAGCCTGCTCTGAAAGTTGCCTTTGCTCCTGCTGACTTGGGTACAGATCACAAAGATCTTTGCTGTGCTGTACCAGTCTCTCCAGACCTTTGGGTATTAATGCAATTAGCTGGTCTATGCTGCTTGGTTTTACTGATACTATTAAACTAAAGGAAGGCAAGTTTCATTGTATTTATCCACTTTGTAGGAACACTGCAGACTTCAGAGCATGTTTTCCCACCCCAGCCTCCCTTCCTCTAAGCCACTGAAATCAGCTTCAGTGAGATTTAGCAGATCCCTGAAAACATACAGACAGACACTTATTCCCCTTTTTGTCCCCCTCCTTTTCTGTTTCATCACCCATTTTCCTTGGAAAGGACAATGTGATTTATAATATGCATCTTTATATCATTTGGAAGAACACCTATTTCTTCAGAGAAATGTCATGGGATATATTTAAAATGACAGGAATTTTAGGAATCTAGCAGTACTTTTCTTGAAGTACAGACTCATAGTTCTCCTTATGAGGGGATGTCTACAATGAAATTACTAATCTTGTGAATAATTTTGTGGATGTTAAAGTGTGACCTCTGTCCTGGGTAGACTGTGAAGAGAAGCTCCCACACACATTTATCTCCTGAAGCCCAACACCTTCCTCTTCAGGATTCTGGAAATGCGCATTATAGCAGAGGTTTCTGTCCCTGTCACCATGCTTATTTAAGTCAATGGCAATAACCTTTTTGATGTCAGTGAGGCAGGATAAAATCTTGTGTAAACAGCCAGCACTTAACATCTTTCCGCATCTCAAGAACCTTGCTGACTTAACACCTTACATATCCACCTCACACACATACTTAAGTAGGCACAGATATGTGACAGCAAGGAGGTATAATGGTGAAGAAAAGGATGTGAATATAAGGTTGGATTAAAGGCGTAGTGCTATAGACAAGATCATATCATCTAAATTTCTGTGCAAGTTTTTTGTATATCTCGGTTCCAAGTAGCTGTTGAGGCAAGCAGCATGAGGCACAGGAGATTATAGGCAAAAATATATTTGAACCATCACATGCTCGGAAGAACTGAAGTCTTATCTGAGCTTGGAGAGAAGAACCTGAGAAATGACACAGAGTGGAGAAACACCAGTGACACAGCAAACAAGGGAATGGCTACTGGTTTCGAAAGAAAAACAGTTGATTATATTTTGTCAGAAAAGGAAAGATTTTAATCCTGACTCTGTGTTTGAGGTTACTTATGAAAACCACTTAGCTCAGAGCAGGTTAGATCCTGGCACTGTTGTGCTGTCATCACTGTAAATTCATTAATGTTTCACTGAACTGTTCTAATGCCATTAGACTGCCCCATGTCACATGTGTTGTGTCTATGAATGCTCTCTTTGTCTCCCTGCATAGCAAGGAAGGTGAAAGGCACTGGAATTGACTGATTCTTCAAGCCAAGAATCTTTGCAATCACAAGTAGAGTAAGTCCCTTCAGCTTAACATTCGTTGCCTCCTTTCTCATTTAAAAACAGATGTCAGCACAAGGAGAAGGCAGGTGCAGAGTGCCTCTTTCAGCTGCTTTTGAAGGAAAGCAGGAAGTGAATAAGTCAGAGGGAGCTGTGTTGTTCGGTCTTTAGAAAGCATTTATAGCTTCTAGATACGTTCCTGCTAATGAGGGTGTGAGATACCAGCTCTTTGGAAGTTATAGCATGCACTGTTGCACTCTCATCAGCTCTGATGGATGCTGTGTGTATGGGAATACAATTTAAACAGGAGGATATGAGGAATGATTTATTAAGTTACCACAGAAAGTACTTAAGAAATAAATGTCTAATACTGGAAAAAATGCCTGGCATCGTTGAATGCTATAAAAACTACAAAATTTCTTATAAGCTGGAAACCCCCAAATGGATGCTCTCCATACATTGCAGCACTGTCTGAAACTGCGTATAAATACCCTGAATAGTAGCTGTAAAATATTACAGTTTACAGCAGCCAGACTCCTGAACCTAATGAAGGCCACAAACTGATTGTTGCCAATCGTATTGTTGCTGTTAAAGCCAGCAGCGATGTAATCTGACAGCACACGATGTTTGGGTGTGTGGTGAGAATCAGACTCCTGCCATTTTCCCCCTTAGGCAATCCAACTGCCACACAAAATAGTGTCCTTTTTAAATGGGGGTATGATTAGACACAATATGTTCCATAGTCTCTACAAGATACCAGACTGAGGTGAGTAGAAAGGAATAAACAGCACTATAGCCTCTCTCTCCTCTCTTTCCACATCTATCAAGTGGGGTGGAAAGATCCACATCTATCTGATGTGGGTGGAAACACGCTATTCTTTGTAAGGAGCTGGCACAATTTGCCCTCATTAGCAAAGCATGCCCACTTTTTTTTGCCACTCTTGCTGTACCTCATTTGAAACACCACACTGCAGGGATTTTGCACAGTGTCTGGGATTTTAACTGTGAAAGGAGAAGTTTACAAGAAAAACGCCTGCAGCTTCCTGGGCTTGATGCACTGCATTGTCTGGCATGGATTTCACTTTCCCCGTGACACTGAAAAAGCACTGCCACAGAACAACTTGCTTTGATGCCCTATGCTAGCAAAGAAGTTTTGTGATAAACAAGCTTTTAATCTTGTATTTCCACTCTTTTACTAAGTAAATTGCAACTTGACAAAGCTGTGTGTCAATGACTGTGCCAAAAGCTCAGCCCTGAACAGAGATGGTAAAAGAGGGTAGGAGAGAAACTGCTCACAGGAAGCACACAGAATAATTGTACTTTAGAAGCTTTGTCAGTGCTTTGATTTAGTACCATCAGCCCTGCTGCAGCAGGCCTTCTACTAAATGCTAGTGTAAACAGTCCAGGAAAACTCCCAAGAAGCTATAAATGATGCCTTGTGACCTGAAAAGTATCTTCTGCCTCCCTGAATTCTAAGGAGGGATCTGCCGAACAAAAAATGTGCTGGGACTCACAAGGAGCCTGCCCTTTCATGTGGTAAGATATCTGTGGAAAGAACTGTAGAGTAATCAAAGTACATAAGTATCCAAATCTCGGCATCAGATTTTTTAGGAAAAAGCCCTGCTGTCTCCTTCCATATGACGCCAGTCCACATGTGTCCCATAGAACAGCTGGTGGTGAGCCATCTTCTGCAGGAAGGGAATACCCAGCACTTAAATGTACGTTAACATACCCAAGACAGAGTTTTTCAGTGCCAAAATGAGCAGTTTGGGAAGCAGCACAGGAATGAAAGTAGCAGAAGACCTTTTCTGCTTACCTGAAAGTCGTCTTGTTTTCTGAAATCTTCACGATACCCTGAAGTATTGCACTGTCTCCTGGTGCTGCTCCTCTGTTCCTTTCCCAGATGAAGAGAAGCCGAGATTATCTGCTTTGCTGATGCAGATACAACAAAGCACACTATGCTACGAACTAACTCCCTTCCTGTGGAACAAATATTAGGAAGCAGCTGAAGACTCCTGTGTTTCAATGTAAACCAGAAAATGCCTGTTTTCAGGTTCTTAACCAAGAGGGTGCAGACAGTGAAATACAAAAGCTACTCGCAAGAATAAAAAGTCTGATATCAAACTCTTCTTTGTAGTGAAGAAATCTTCTCTGATGCTTTCCCCCTGCCCTTTTAATGCAAAACTGCAGTACACGGATGTATTGTAGGACATTGATAAAGTGTTAGAGCCACTGGATAAATTACTGCATGGAAATCTGGAGTATTTTTTGAAAATATTTCATATTCAGTGTGGGACTGTATTTTTATTTTTAATGGTAGCTGTTTGAAGTTGTTCAGTGGCTTGGAAAGTTACCAGTTCCTTTTCATTTCTGAATATGAACATTTCTGTGTCTGTGCAAGATCTCAATTTTTGAGGCTGTGGTTCTTTTTCCCACACATCTAATTGGAGCCAAGTATTACTACATTATTTTTGATTATATTATCAGCCTGGAAGAATATTAATTCAAGAAATCGATGTTCAGTGTTTCTATACAAAGCATTTAAATTAGAACACAATCAGTTGCTTCTTCCTAGTTATCTACATGACACATGATTAGTGATTGGTAAAATATAAATCTGAATGGAAATATCTCCTCTTCCAAGGTTCCAGTTGATCAGTTTTGAATTGCCAAACTGAGGATGTGAACTAAGAGCCACTCTAGCAGCATTACAGTGACACACTGCCTGTCATTTACTGCCTGTCCTCCTTTTAAGTAGTTGTTCCTTCATAATTATTATCTGCAGTTGGCCACTGGATGTTGAAACTGCAAACTGCTTTCCATATCTTTTGTTTCCTGCTGTATATGCACTGAAATCACACGGTTTGTTATCTGTCACTAAGATTACAAGCAGCATGACTTGAAAGGAGAAAGGTAGAAAAATGTCAATGAAAATAGGGAGCTCTTTACTAACTATAAAATGTGACACATTTCTGTAACCAAAAATAGAGCAATGGTGCTTGGATTCTGGTGCTGATTCAGTGGTGAACAGAAAAAAAATGAATAGAAATAAGTAAAAAAAAGTAAACAAATATTGATATGTAGCAGAAATTTCAGGCTATAAAAATACTGATGAACACTTCAGGAAAAATCAATAACCAGGTTTCACACAAATTTTTAACAATTTTTAAACTACATTAATTAGAGAAGAAACTCAGAGTCATTACTGTCTGAGACTCTGCATTTCTTGATGGTGATAAAGAGATAAAATGTTCATAAATATTTTGGGGGTTTCATGTTTGGGGAGGAGTCTCATCTGCATATATCATGTGTGGGTAAAGAATTTTGGATTTTATTAATAGCTAAGTGGTATTGTGCAATATCATAACATTAAAATCTGATTTAAGTGTATGTACCTAGATAGGCGCTTACCAGGTTCTCGCAGAACTCTGGAGTTTTACAAGAACTGGCTGAACAGATCCTAAGTCTATTCTGTAAATTTTTAACAAATACACGAAAATGTTAAAAGACCTAAATAACGTTAGCATTATGTAAATATTAAAGAAAGAACGAGAGATATGAGATAATTTAGGTAATTACTCTCTGGTTTGACAAAAGTAGCAGGAAAGTTATGAAAAATATGGGACTACAGTCATAAAAACTTAATGTAGAGGACTAATGCTAGTGACATGAGTTTTAGTAGAAGTGTGTCTTGTCAGAGGAACCTATAATGAGATTACAGATTTGTTGAGGCATATGATTTACTAGTGTACAAGATACTGATTAAAAAGGAACAGTTGGGCTCATTCAAATGAATGGCATTTTAGGTCAACAAAATGTAAAATGATAATGCAGTCTATGTCCACATTCTGTAGACTGGCTCCTGGATATCCTGACTCAGAAAGTGGATTTAATATTCATTCTAAATTGCAGCAAACAAGAGATCCAATATTTGATTCAACAGCAAAAAAAGACTAACGTGAATCCTAAATGTGCAGATAAAGAAATAAATGAGTACATAGAGGTGAAACAAGAGCCACAGTATCCACATTTTTAATGTGGAAAATGGGAAAATGTGCAGAAAAAAGTTAAACCAAAGATATCCTGGTCTTAACCCTCTAGTAAGTGTTAATGAGCTCCTTTTGTTTAGACCTCACAGAGGTGACTAGACTAACACAGGTGAGTATATTAGAGAGAAAACACAAAGCAATAAAGCTTCTCCTGTCAAGGCAAACAAGCATAACATGAATGAGTGGCTGAAAGTTAAAGCCAGAAAAATTCAAATTAGAATTGAATACCCATTAGTTAACACTGAAAGAGATTAACCACTGGAACGAGCTCTCAAAGTAATGAATTCTTCATGTCTTGCAGTCTTCAGGTCAGGCATTTCTGAAAAAATGTGCTGTGGTTAAACACAACTTATTATTTATTGATAGCCAAATAATTAACTTAATACATGAGAAATTGCATGAAATGTAATAGCTTGTGATACAGGAAGCCAGATTGCACTCTGAATGTACGAGTTCATAGCTTCTCCAGAATGGGGCACATGAGCACTTTGCCAGCTATGGATGTTGGCACATTGATAAGTGAAACTTAGTAGAATGAATGATGAACTGACACTCCTTTCACCATCATTTTACAGACTCAAATACGTTGTTATCCCCTTGCCACTTCACGCTGATCAGTGCTTCCTCTTTCTCACAAGCTTCCCAGATGAAAAGCCAACACCTGTAAGCCAACACCTGCTTGTGCTCTTCTAGTGAAAAAATGATCAGGCTCATTATGTAGCTCATTCTCTCCTTTTATTTTAAACTCTAGAAGGTATTATATCTTTCCCTGATTCAGTGCTTCCCTTTGCAACATTTAATTTGCAAGTGGTGGATTTAATGTCTTTCAGTTCCACTGACAAAGAGCCACTCCTTTTCGATAGCTATTAGATGAAATTCATAATCCTTCAAGACTCTCATCTAATGTTAAAGATCTGAAATTATTACAGCTAGGTAAATACATATTTATCATCTCCTTATTGCAGATTTTTGCCCTGAGCTTCCCATCGTCTTCCTTTAATTTGCATCTGGGTGTATCTTTAGTTTTGCTTCCTTCCTAAAGGAATAAAGAACTATTTACATAGGAGTTTTGCCATCTCAGGGCCCTTGATTATCATTTGCATTCTGTGTTTCAGAGACATCCTAGTTCATCCTTTAACGCTCTTTTCCTTTTAGCCTGGTAGCAGAAAAAAAATCTCACTTCCCTTCTAGTTTTCTATTGTCTTCAGGAATTCACTTTACTTTTGTGCTTACTTTACTTCATCAGCAATTCCTGTTGTCTCCACCACTTTTTGTAATTCTTTACGTATTTTTTCCCAGGGCTAGATCCTTTTAGGGAAAGGAAAAGCTCCAGGAGACTACATAGATTACTCTCTAAATTTTTTTGTGTGCCCTTAAATACACTGTACTTTATTATTTCTTCAGTTCCCCTTTGATGATAGTATTTTCAGTCCTTAAAAATGACTTTTTATTCCTTGTGTTTTCTTTAAAGAACTTGAAACTATCCTGCTGTAGTTTTAGTGTCCTCTAGCTGTATGTCTAAATTCTCATGGGCAGCCATAATAGTTCTGTTTTACACATTTGAACACTGGGAGAATACACAACAATTATGCCCGTAGGTTTGTAGCTTGTTCCCATTTCCCCCTGATCTCTTGTGCATGTAAGTGATTTATAACTATACTGTAGAAAAACTTCTGTACACACTTGCAGATCAATATGCTGATCTTTAAATTCCCCACCCAAACCACGCATATTGCAAAGTGAAATGTGAAGTGTGTGCAGGGCCAATCTTCTCTCCTATTAGCTGGCAAAACCAGGAAGCACAAATTTACGCTTACAGACCATAAAAACACACAAGGCCATGGAAACCACCCTTTGGTGTAGATGTAAGGGGAAATTGGGATTCAGCTGACATATTTTTGCAGTGTTTGCAGTATATCATTTGCCAGTGTAAATCTGACTTGCAAACATACAGTGTCTTTCACTGTGAATGGTTTCTTTTTTCTATAAATGGCCCCTTTCTTGGAAATGGTCTCCCTTTACCTTTTCATCTTGGACTGTTTGAACTACCCA
This sequence comes from Machaerirhynchus nigripectus, assembly GCA_013397975.1. Taxonomy (NCBI): domain Eukaryota; kingdom Metazoa; phylum Chordata; class Aves; order Passeriformes; family Dicruridae; genus Machaerirhynchus; species Machaerirhynchus nigripectus. Next base: position 120,426 of record VZRQ01006644.1, read on the forward strand.
ACCAAACTTTTCCTTTTTGTAACAGATGAAGAAAATAAAAATAGGCAAATATTATTATTCCAGGAATACTGGAATATTATTCCTTTTAATGAACCAGTTCCTTTTAAAACATGCAGAGAGATTTTCAATATTGGTACGTATAAGCTTGTGGTTTAATGTTCAAATGCAGAAACTCTGTGCTTACACTTCTAAACTTGGAAAAGAATCAAACTTATTTGAGAGCGTAATCTGGCAAGAAATAAAGATAGAAACAAGACCACGTGGGAGATGTTTGCTGGTCAACCTCATAGCCAACACAGGAAGCAAAATAGGAAGCCCGATTCAGTGGAAAAATTAGATGCTCTGGGTCCCTTCAGTTACCTGCCTTGCTGTATAGACATTGCCTTTTCTTTCAGGACACCTTGGCCAGAAATGAGATCTGGCTTGCAGAAGCATGAATACACTCTAAATTACCCCAAATGGAATGCTCTAATATTTCATTGAACAGTTCCCTCCTTATCAAAATATTAAATCCTGCATGCACTCAACTACTCTATGCTGGCAGCAATGTAATAAAGAAAAATGTGAATAATAAGGAAATATGGTAATCTCAGAGTCTGAACTTCTCATCCCTCGCACCAAGGAAATAACTGTCAGTTCTGTGGCTGCAGAGAATCATGCAGATGGGCATGTATAGTCTAAAATAACTTGTATGTAATTCTGCTTTTCTTTTTTCCTATAGATTTCTTAGTAACCTGTACAGTTCTCTGCATTGGACTCTCCCTTTTCAGCGTGGTGAAAGCGGTAAGTAAAGTTGTGGACAGGTAATCTCTTAAAAAAATATTGCTAGTCATTAATGACAATTTACATTAATGACATACAAATTTTACAGCGTTCAGATGGAGAATTTTGGTTCAGGCCCAGTTTTCCCAGTATATACTTTTTAAGATGTTTGGGGAAGATATATTTTCTTCTGAAAAAAAAAAATTATGTAGAACAAATAAGATACCTAGATATAGAAAACAGAAGAATAGTTCCTTGGAATCTCACCAGGATTAAGTATTATATTAACCATGTTTCAAAAAGCCATTTCTTGTTTGACAAAAGGAATGTCAGAGACTACACTGCTTCTGAGCTACTGTTGTGTGAGTTCAAAGAGGATCTATTAAGCCCTGGATCTGTGCCTGAGCTTTTTCTTCCTAGTACTATCAAAGGGTGTGATCATTAATCCCAGCTAAACAAGAAGTCAGCATGTTCCACAGAATCAAAGGCTGAACCAGGACTCAGGAGAGAGGTGTCCTGCTCCTGCTTCTGTTGATGAGGTGTTATGTCACTTATGAAGGTCATGCTGGCTGAGCTTCTCCTACTTTTTGCCCAACAATTTGATATTAACTTGGGGGCCATAACTATACCTATCTATAGATTTTTCAGTGTGTTGAGCCAATGTAGCAAACATCATGAGCAATGCATTTTTACAGAATAAAGAGTGCATTTATATGTATTACACATATATTTAACACCTTTTCATAATAAATTCAACTATTGGAAGCTTCTACAAAAACTTAAACAATTTTACATTTGCCTGCATCTTTAAAAAAGATCAAATCCCACTGATCTTGAACAAATCTTAGATCATGCTACTATCTCCATGTGATTGTCTCAACCCTTTTACTTGAAGCTGGGTCCACAAATGAATGAGTTGGTTTGTGCAGAGATTGGTAAGGTCAATATCAGTGTTTGTGATTGGAGTTTAATGTGAGGGCTCAGTCCCATGCTCCATTTCCTTGTGGAGAAGCAAACTCCTTTGTTACTTACACACTTCACCATTAAAGAAGTCCCTGGAATCTTCAGTGGAATCTAATCTGTTGATTAGATCATGCTATGCCTGACAGATACTAAGGAAGAAACAGGATATTTGCACAAAAACTACTCAGCAGACATATGGGAATAAAGAAATGCCAACTATTCAGCAAGGCTTTACCTGTTATGCCTAATTTTCCAGACGGATATGGAAAGAATCAAAAGGTTAAAAGGAAGGGCAACAAATATATGGCAAAGCCATGAAAAGTATTTATTGCAAGACAAGAACTCACAGGTCTGATAATATTGCCCCTCATAAGCATGAAATTCTAGAACAGACATCCCACAGCAAGGTTACTGCAGGAAAGGACTCAATAGAGAGCATGAATGAATGAAATACTGTATTTCAAGGACTGAGGGAATTAACCCAGCCTCCTAGGGCTGTTTGGCTCGTTTCCAAAATATGAGTCTCCTTTTGAAGAAGAAAATGAATTTCCAGTCAGATGGAGCAGAATTGGTGATGATTTAGGGTAATGTATGTTTTTTTCCCCATGTGGTTGAACAATGATTCAAATGAATCTACATTAAGAGAAGCAGCTGGTGTGTGTTTTAGAAGTGAGTAGATGATAATACTTAACAGCTTAATAAAGCCAGTTGGCTATGGGAGATGGGTATGCACATACAACATGATACCTCATGTGACTAAAATTCATGTTTAAAACATCCAAGTTTTCTGTTTGTACTGATGTCAGGTGCTCAATACATGAAAAATGTCTGTTTGGGATTTTTTTTCCTCAATAAGCTGCACCATGTTGTAATTTGGGTAGTATGATACTGCAGAAGGAAACCTGTGTTTCTTCTCTGCTCCTGAAAAAACCCAACCCAGTAAAGTCTACTTCTTTTGCCCTATTTTCTTTTCACCTTGCATGCAGCTCATGAACCAATACTCTCTTGCTTCATTAATGAAGTTTCATCTCAGTCCTTCTTTTTTCATCTCACATTCACACTGATGATAATTTCTGCTCCCCTGTTAGTGCTGCACAGGAAGCACAGGTACTGCTGATGAGTTGGGGATCACTGAAGCACAATGAGCTCCACGCCTAGATCAAACCTTGTGGATCAACAGCACAGGATCAAGATGTTATCCTCTAGGGATACCAGAATTCAGGGAGGTCTGGTCGCTGTCTTTAAGTGGACTAGGATGGTAAGCAAAGGGTGCTTCTTACCATTATAGCAATGAAATTTGACTGCCTCTGTTACCTTTTCTGATTGCTGTCAGGGTTTGCAGACTGTCAGTACTACATTCCCGTTTCCCTTCCTGTCACTGATGCAAGTTTTTGGGCCACTGCCTAGAAGAGATCTCTGTAACAGAGGTCCCTTCTGTCCTTTTTTCCTTTGACAGAATGAATATTCTCTAGTTCCATACATGGCTGTTTTCAAAGGAGAATGAAGAGTCCTTTCATAACCTTTAACTGAGACATCTTCATGTTGGGGAGAGAATTTCCTCAAACCCTCCATTTTGTACAATTTGCTGTAGGAATTGATGCCACACCTCTTCCTTTAGGACAGAAGGGACAGAACTGGGCTCCCTTCTTTATTCAGTGGCTTCCTTATCCTCACTGAGGGTCTCCGTTCCTCTGCAGAAGGAGCACAGTGCTCAGTGGTGAGAAGTAAACAGAATCACAGAATGGCTGATGTTGGAAGGGACTTCTGGAGATCATCTTGTCCAAATCACCTGCTCAAGCAGGGCTGCCCAGAACAAGGACCATGTTCAGATGAATACCTTCATGGATGGAGACTCCACAACCTCCTGGGATGACCTGTGCAGGGCTTAGTCATTCTCACAGTAAAAAAAGTTTCCTCATGTTCAAAAGGAACCTCCTGTGTTTCAATTCGTGCCCATCACCACTGGTCTTGTTACTGGGCCCCACTGAAAAGAGCCTGGCTCCACCCTCTTTGCATCTTCCCTTTGGGTATTTGTATACATCTGTGAGATCCCACTGAGCCTGCTCTTCTCTAAGCTGAACAGTCCCAGCTCTCTCAGCCTTTCCTCACAGGAGAGATGGTCCAGCACCTTAACCACGCTCATGACCATTTGTTGGACTCTCTCCAGTCTGTTCATGTTTCTCCTGTACTGAAGGAGCCCAGATCTGAACCCAGCACCCCAGGTGTGCTATCACCAGAGCCGAGCAGAGGGGCAGGATCATCTCCCTCTACTTGCTGACATTGCTTTTCCTGATGCAGCCCAAGGTATCGTTCACCTTCTTTGCGGCAAGGGTACACTGCTGGCTCATGTCTGACCTGATGCCCACCACAACCCACAGTGGGTGGGACCCACGGGTGGGACTCACCCACCCACCGAATGCCAAACTGCATTCCAGTCAGGTAGTCCCCCACCTGTCCCGGCGCCTGGGTTGTTCCTCCCCAGTGGCCGGGCTTTGCCCTTCCCCTTGTTGAAGTTTCTCTCCCTGGGTGTCCCCGGGTGCACAGAGCGCCTGTGCCCAGCTGGAGGGGCAGCAGGAGCTGTGGAGACTAGGGCTAGGGAAGCAGCCTGAGGAGGACGGCGAGGAAGCCGCAGGGAGGATCAGGGAGCAGCGTCCCGCCGGGAACGCCCGCTGCCAGCTCACCTCACCTCTCGCTCGCCGCGCCGCGCCGCTGGGACAGCGACCGGCTCCCGGTGTTGCCCGGCGGCCGCCCCCGGCCGTGCCCCTGCCCCGGCACTCGCCGACACCCGCGGGCGGGGGCGGAGGGCGG
>VZRQ01006644.1:125058-235786 GCA_013397975.1 Machaerirhynchus nigripectus
CCGTCCCGAGGCGCGGGGAGCGGGGAAGCGCCGTCCCGCAGCGGGCAGCAGGTCCGTCCCCGCCGGCGGGAGGGCAGTGCGGGGCGGCGGCCGCGGAGCCGCCGGGTCCGGCGGGGCAGCCCCTTCCCTCCCGGGGGCAGCGGCCGGACAGGGTCTGTCTGACCAGCAGTGCGGGCTGCCGGGTCCCCCCGTAACCACTTTTCCCTTGTGCCTCAGGAGTGGAGTGGGGACTGATTTTCCCCGATGCTAACGGGGAATACCAGTCGCCCATTAACTTGAACTCGAGGGAAGCTAAATATGACCCCTCGCTCCTGGAAGTGCGTTTGTCACCGAACTACGTGGTGTGTCGTGACTGTGAAGTGATCAACGACGGGCATTCGATTCAGATTGCCCTGAAGTCAAAATCAGGTATGCTGAAATATGGCCTTGGTTTTCCCGGCTAAAGCTTGTGTCGCCTGAAGACTCACTGTACGTATGTCCTGGAGCGTAGGAAAAGCAGCTTTTCCCAGCAGCAAGCAGTTGTGCCCATTCGGCATGGACTATGCCCGGTGAGAGTGTTGCTGTTGACTTTGGTAGGAAGAGGAGCAAGCATTGCAATGGGAGTTGCAGATTTCGATGCCAGACTGGATGGTCGGTCAGATTGCTTTGAAGCATGTCCAGAATATCCTCTTGTGGTGGTGGTATCCAGTTCACTGGCATTAGCAGCTGCCTGCATTCAGAAGCAGTACAGACTATTGCTAAGACAGTGTAGTGCCAAACTGTTCTGTACAGCTGGCAAGATTTGTTCATAGTTCAAAGATCATGTGAGTTAAAAGTGCTTTTTTCTATTAATTTGAGTGGGTTCTGAATACTAAGTACAGAATTGGACAGCTTAAGATAGATCCACTAGTTATACATGCTCACAATATTGATGAGGAGTAGAAGGCAGTCCTCATTTCTTAAAGGATGACATGTTTGGTGTCACTAATCAAATATTATTTAGAAGCAAATAATAAAATAAACAATTCCAAAATAAGTGAAATTGCAATATCTTACTCAGACCTTTCATCTGGGTAAACTATTCTGTATGAAGGACACAAGAAAGTAGGGAGAAAAAAAGTCCATTTTGCTTTCCAGCACTGCAGTAGTTCTTACCATGTGTTTGGAAGAGCCTCCATGTTATTTCAACCAGTCTTAGCTAGTAACAGCCCTTTGGGGGCATTTAAACAGCTGAATATTGTCAAACCATGAGACATTCCAACTTTTGTTTCCTTCTGAGAACTCCGTAGTACTGGGAACTACAGCTGTGCTAAATGAGGGAGTCAGTTCAGTTTTACACAGTTTTTAGAAAAGGAAGGGTTTATTATTTTAATAATGATGCTTTCCTTTATAATTTCCTTTCTGTGATAGTTTCCATGTATTTTGCAACACAGAACATTTCTTTCCACGGAATTTTGTAGATTTGCAATAAAAGAGAAATGTTGCACTTCCAGTCAGTTTTGCTGCCTTCTCCAGAAGCAGAGCTCTTTTCCCAAGGGATAAGGTTCTCCCTGCAGGATCAGGAATTCTTGAATTCTCCTGTGGAGGAAGCGAGAGTGACCACAAATGACCTCATCATTTGCATGCCAAAATGCAACTCCTTCTGTCCTACCTTTCCCAAGGGCAGTTTGTAACTTAGTAGCGATAATTAATAAGATGGGACCAACACACCTAAATGCCTTTGCAAAACCATTAAGAGAATTAGAAAAAAGGAAAGACTTCTTTTTATACTTGAATGCAGTGTGATGCCAGGTGGATGAGTCTTGAATTATAAGAAAATGTGAACTAGAAAAAAAGTTTATGACTGAAGTATGGAATTATGATTTAGGAAATCTTGGTTTAATTTCAGCTTTTCCTTAGATTTCATGTTTAATTTCCCATTCTCCATTTGTAAACTGGGAGTACTTTGGGAGGGAGAAAACAACATTTATTAAACCTGCCAAGAGGAGAAAAGAGTTAATAAGCTGTGTTTGAACCTGGCCTAGTATTCTGGCCATTTTTCAGGGATTGCAGGAACTCCTGCGGTTTCTTTTCCTCACAGGGGATCTTTGATGACAAATCCGTTTAGCCAGATTATTTTGATGGGAACTATTGAGCACTGAATGCTTTTGAAACTCTGTCCAATTATTGTGGAGGAGATCCTCATGTACTGTAATGTTAACAGTCAAAGAAAAAGTTCTTTATGGAAAAAAGGAAACTGATTAGGATATATATTAAAAATACATTTGTCATTACTGGTGATTGATTTTATCCTTTAAATCAAGACACGCAATCCATATGGAATTCCCAAATCCTTCTCATTATGTAATTGCAAACATTTTCACAGCTGCTTTCATTTTGATGGTGGAATATGTGCTGTGCATTAGGTGGAAGAACCATGATCAACTATGAAATGGTTTTTTTGTGGGATCAGTGTCCTTACGGAAGCCTTGGAAATAAACTCTTTGAAGCTCTTGGAGATACAGAACTACATCATATAGAGAAAATTTGTTTTAGTTACAGTTTTTCTCAGCGCAATACTTTAATTGCTCATTTTTCTTAATTGAGATTATTAATATTATTATTATCATTATTATTATTATTATCATCCTAATTGAGCCCTAATTGAGTATCATGATTCTTTTTATTTCTTAATTTCTTATTACTTATTTCTTATTCAGATTTCTTAAATACTTCAATTGGTTGTTTCCCTGAGTGTTCACCAGATTTGTAGATTTTCCCTCTAGGGGATATAGGTAGAGATAGAATATAGATAAGGTTAAGATGCAAATCTGAATGTATAACTACATTTAGGACATTTCATTTTAGAAACTCTAATGGCTGTTAGATTAGTTTTGAAGAATTATTAAAGGAGGGTTAGTTGGAATATTTGACGTTTTTCCCCTCCAACATAATTGCTTATGAAAACCATAACTGATCTGTTTTCTTTCAGTTTTTTTAAAGTTCTGTACCTTTGGTTTTGTGTTTGTACAGTTGTAATATGATTCAATTGCTAACTTATGTTTTAGTTTTACACTATGTCTTGTGGTCCAAACTCAGGCTGTATAGTTAGTTTGTCAAAATAGGTATATATTATGGAACTAATTCCCTAAGGCTATTTTTCATGCAGTTAAATGACCCTTATCAATTATCAGAGGTTGTAAAAGATTAATTCCAAGTCTATGAAATGTAAGCTAGAATTTAATGGATTCTGGGAAGACTGTGAATGCCCCTAAATAAAACTCAGCCCTGCCTAGAAGCCAATATTCAATGATTTTAGTGGGAAGTTACCTCCAGCTTGTGATGTAATATTTGATCTAAAGCAGATTCAGAAATCCCTGGGCAAAATACTTCCATTGAATAATTCCATAGCAGATTGGGCCTCACAACTGCTTGCTTTTACTACTTATGGTGGAAGTTTCTATTAATGCAAAAGTACTGAGCTGCTATATAAAATTTTTTGTGCGTGTGTTGCAATTGTGGACAAATGCTTTTAAGAAATTCCAGATGTTTAAAAAACTCAAGTAAGGAAAAGCCATGGCTGCCTAGAAGCTGTTTCTAAGTAAATGAGGTATGTTTTTTTGCTCCAGTGTGTAGGTTTGATTGTATTTCGGTATGGAGGCATTCAGTATCTCAGAAGCCTGACAGGTGGTATATGACTGAACACCTTTACCTGGCAAAATATTTGCAATCAAAGGTTTTCTATCTATTTCTGTGACCCTTAGTAAATATAGGTGATGGAGAGTAAGCATTTGGACAACTTGGAGGTAACTTCCCAGTTCAATTCAGAACACCTGCCATCTGTTTAGAGCACATGGTTAATGTCTTGATAAGACCAATAAACATTGCCTCCTCTGTCTGGTAAAGGCACAATGTTTTTATTTGGTGTTCTGCCTCATAAAACAAAGAGTTCAGTATGACAGCAGTTTTACTGTTTTTCATAACTGCCTCAATTCATGCTCTGTACCTGCAAGGTTCTTCAGAAGTAATGATGACAAGTCTGTCAACTTAACTTTTCTCCTCTCTGGTACCACTAATAATGTAGAAGATTGCCACAATCTCCTTGTTGTATTTGGAGAATATATTCAGTGGCTTGTCTGCATAGAAAGGTGAGTTCTTCACCACTTATCTTTTTTCCCAGTGTTAATAGGGGGGCCATTACCTCGGGGACATGAGTTTGAACTACACGATGTTCGATTTCACTGGGGGAGAGAAAACCAGCGTGGTTCTGAACACACGGTTAATTTTAAGGCCTTTCCCATGGAGGTAAGAGTGCACTGCATTGTATAACACCCATGAAATGCAAAAGATTTTATTTCATAGCCTAAATTCTTGGTAGCCCAAAAGCAACTTCCTTTTAGCTCAGCATGCTTTATGACCTCAAAGCTATCTTCATGAGGTGTGCTTTAGCACAGGTAAATTAGGATATGCATCTGGAATAGAATGCCTCCAGCACTCATCACATTGTATGATTAATTGGTCGTAAAGTTAACTTGCAGAATTATTAACTCCTTTCTTATTAGTGTTCTAACAAGATCTGCCATTTCAACACTTCCTATGTCACCTTGACTAATAGCTATAGATGGGGAGAACTAGCCAGTGGAAATATTTCCATGGTGAGTAATAACAATTTAGGTCAATTTGGAGTAAGTGTAGAGCAATTTGTTCATGAAACAGCTTTACATACTTGAAAATTGAAGATTATGTGATAGTCCTGTGTATGTTCTGCAAGATCTCAAAGAAGTACAAGATTTTGAAATAAAAGCAAAGTGATAATACAGTCTTAAAAAATTCAGCTGCTTCTGTGGTTCATGTCATAAGCAACGCAAAATGCTTGGTCCTATTTCTCCTGCCCTCCAGCAGCAGTTTGTCCTATTACTTCACTTCCCACTATCCCATTGCTTACACCTGTCAAGGAATGGGTTGGAGTACCCCTTAGATCCTGGGCTGCAAGACTAGTTTTAACAGATACCAACCCTGATGTTTGTTGAATTCAGCTTTGCATCTTCTATTTCATTTGTTGTGCACTATTTGTTTTAAAGAAGGTCAAGATTTTTCCGAGTTCTTGAAGTTATTTTTGCCTTATTTATCTATCATAATCCCTCATGAGTCTGAAACTTTCTTTCTTTCACTGTGCTCAGTGCTAGGAAATGTATTATTGTAGTGTTCGTAAGTGCCTGACTACTGGAATAGAAATGCCTTATGGAAAAGAATATAAAGATGTTAAAGAATACTAAAGCAACTACTGCAGAACTAAGTGTAAGAATTTTGTGGACTTACATCATCAATCTAATTCTTAGGGCTGTTCAAATACTTTCATTAAGACTTGTGGGTCAAATTTTGGTCTCTGCTATTTGCTGTTTTGCACTGGTCCATCACAACTCCCCATATATTTACTCATAGGGGGTTTTCAGGTTGAATTGAGTCAGATCATAGAATCCTTTAGATTGGAAAACACCTTTAAGGTCAAAAAGTCCAACTGTAAACCTAGGAGAGCCACAGTCCTCCCCTAAATGATGTCCCTAAGTGCCACATCTATGTGTAGATCCCCTCTGCAGGTTGATTCCAGGCAGGTCCTGGAAATGCAGAACTGCCTGAATGGATAAGACTCACCAACCGAAGGAAAGACAAGGGAATGACTTCTGCCTCCTGGTTACCTGGCATAATATATACAATATGATTTATATGGGCAGTAAGACCTTCAGGATATTGCAGTGTTCCCCTGAGGCAGGAAGTAGCCAATTCATTATGAAATAGCTTTGCTCAGTGCTTTTCTTCAAGGCTGATCCAGCATGTGGTGATCGAGAAATATTGATATGAACTATGCTGAGAACTGTTCTTGGGAGTCTATCGGGCTTTCTGGTCTCTTTGTTTATTAAGGATCACTTGCAAACAGTCTTGGTGCTATGTGGGAACAGTCTATTGACAATCTGCAGAAAACCTAGAATTATCTACTCCAGATCAGTCCAGAGAAAAATATGCTTGACCCAGAGATACTAAAAAACAAACTTAATAAGTTATGAAGGCATTTCATTCTTCACCTACTTTAAAAGCAGTACAGCAGCTGCACAAACAGAATTCTGGCACAGTTGAAGAACATCACCTGGAGGTGAGCAAGCCAGTGTTTTTCTGCTTCCTGCATCTAAGCAGCTTTCAACTAAACTCTAATTTCCAAGAAATAATTACTGATGCAAAAATTCTCTAGCAGAAAAAACCTGATTCATAATACACTTTAAGTACAGTGTGAATGTTTCATTTTGTAAACCGATAAATTCTTATGGCAGAAAATGGGCACTTCATCATCTTCTGCCCCAAGTTGCAAGAAAGTGCAGAGCAGTTTGTTTGACAGATAAACTGCATTTCCTTCTGCTATATGCACAAAGAGCTGTTATATGAATTCCTCCTCAAATTGTCCAAATCAAATATTATACTTGAGCAATAATAAAACGGGTGCTTGTGGCCACTGTAAATGTTTATGTAGTACACCTGAGACTCCAGAATGCAAGATTTGCTGTTTCCATTCCAGGCATACACTTCTTTTATTTATTTTTTTTTTGTACAATAGCTTTGTTCAGTGTACCAGGAAATCTTATTGTCTTAGCTTTTGAGAGTGGCATTGGTTTATACAGTTGTTGGAAATCATCATTTTCTGACTGTATATTTGCCTTGATTTTCACTGGGTATCACAGATTCACAGAATATCCTGGCTTGGAAGGGACCCATATGGATCATCGAGTCCAGCTCTTAAGTAAATGACCCATATGGGGATTGATCCCACAATCTGGGTGTTATTAGTACCATGCTCTAATCAGCTGAGCTAAGTTTTTTGGTTACTGAACAAAAAAAATTAGCAATTGATGCCTATTTTGGCTACATCCAAGCAATCTGGTGTAGTTTAGGCTTTTGTACAAAATCAGCTGGCATTTTTTTGTGAACCAGTGCTTACCTAGAGATATGTTGAGCACCAAGTGCATAGGTTTGGGTCTTTTTCAAGTGTAACAAATCTAGTAGGACATTTTGCTAAGGAACTAGAAATTATTTCCATGACAAATGGTTAGGGTTCTCTTCTCTTTGTGAGAGGAAAACAAGGGGATAAGCAGTAATATGAAAATGGAAGTGCTTGGTTTAAGTGGGTACATTAACAACACAACAGCTTGGCCTAGATTACACACTCTGCTACGCTATTTTAAAACCTGAGCAGTCCTACCGAAATCAGCTTTTAGTTTGAAGAGATCTGAGATGACTATCCAAGACTAACTATTGACTGGAACAGCAGCCTGGTTTTTTAGGGCTGAAGACTATACAGCTTTATTTTATTAGACTGGACAAAATAGTTGTGTAACAGCTTCAGATTATCAGTGTAATGACCTTTGTAAAAGATGACTTTGAAAAAGAGTGTAATTTTTCAAAGTTTGGAAGACCAACCTTCAATTACTTCCTTAGTCTCTTCGTCTTTGGTACCATAACTTCTTTTATAGAAGTTAGGCAATATCCTGTATTAGTTGGGTAATATCCCATGTTTCTTAGTGAAAAAATCCATTACTTCTTACTACACAGCTGGGGCCTTTGCATGTGGTTAGGATATATAGGTTCACGGGGAAGTTGGTTAGACTACAAAGCTTGTGTAACCTCTGGAACAGGTTCTTGAACTAATACATATTGTTGAAAAATGTTATTCATGTGGCTTGGAGGCTGAGTTGTTTTTTAATTTTCATATGAGGTTCAGCAAAGATGTGTTTCCACCTTCCTTGACTGAAGACACCAGAATATGTGATATCACCAGACAGTGATATGCCAGTGTTTTCGTTTTCACTGAAAAATCTGTGTTTGCAGTAAGTCAGGAAAGCAGGACAAAACAGTAAATAGTTGTCAAAAGAAAATATTGTAATGCCTCTTTTTAAACCAAGGAAAAGCAGAGTGCTGTAGGTACCAATATTCCTCTCTCTTTCCCTTGAAAACAAGAGCATGAAGGTCGTTCTTGCTCTTTGGCCAGAAATTGGAAGGAGACATTTGTGCGACTTTCTCCAGAAATCCTTCTCACCAAGTACTTGTATTGCATGTAAAACAGCCCTACTTTGCTTTTTGGCCAAAGTTACATTGGCCACAACATATGCTAAGCGTTTAGTAATGGTCTTAACATTGAGAGACTGTTTCTTGCCAGCAAATGGAACAGGATACCAAATATCCATGCTTTACAGTACAAATTTCCACAGAGCAGTGAAATCCACATTTACACCTGTGATTTACCTGAAGCTGATTTAGGTGTGGAAAAAGAGGAAACCATTTGGCATCTTTATTCTTCTCCTTGATGCCAAGGGTATGGGTTGGAGTAGAAGGAAAAGCAAATGAAGAACTAATGAAACTGACCCTTTCCCTTACCTTATTTATAAATAACTGGGAGATAGAAGAAGACAGGAATTGCAAATTGCTGCTATTTATTTTATTGTTAACAAACTGAAATGGGAGCAGCTAAGAATGAGTTCCCATTGTATCTGATCTCTGTATAAACACAGCATATTATAGTGCCGGGCTGAATGAACTTACAGTCAAAAAAGAAATGGAAGCCAGCAGGAGAAAGTAAATCACATGATAGCATCAGTACTGGTTTACGGAAAAAAAAAATGTTTTCACTACTTCTGAAATGAAGGGAAACAGGGAGAAATACGCCTTAAAGTTGTCTCTTCCTCTTAGTTACTCAAGTGGTGGTGTGACCAAAGGCACAAACTGACTGTAATGGCACAGTTTTTTTCCAGGCCGCTGCTCTGAAATAAAACTGTATCAGGGAAAAGAAAAAGGTTCCTTTCACCACTTGCAATATAACCAGGAGGATAATTCTCTGTAATCCATCCTCTTTAAAATGTAGGATTACATTAGCTGTGAACCATGTAAAAGCTCTCAGTAGAAGTGGGTTGGCAGAAAATAATTTTAAAAATGTTTCCAAGATGTGCAGGAAGATTAAAAACTATTATTGTCCGTCCTACATTTTTTGAGCAGAACAGAAGAAAATCCAGTTGCTGGAAGGACCAGAATCAGTTCTGGCCAGGAATAAAAGCTGTTCCTTTCTGTTGCATAACAAAGAGCAGACTAATTAATTTTGTAGTCTCTTTCAGAGTAACTGAAATACCTGCTGCAATGAAGGTAGCATAATGCAAAACACATATGCTACCCTCGATTTGATTTAAACCATGAAGTATTCCTTTCTGAGCAAGAAATGGTGCCTAAAGTACTCATCTAACAGAGTTAAAGCTTTAGGGCTTCAGGTTAGGCTGTTAGCATTATACTTACCTACTAAAGTCTTTACAGTCTTCAGCATGAGGTTTTCTCTGTGCCTGGCTCTGAAATCAGGTATCTGCATACAGTGCATCCCTTTTCTGGCATTTCTTGAGAGGAGGTATCATGCTTTCAACATAGAAATTTTTTTTTTTGCCAACTTTATATATTCTTTGCCGATGCTATTTAACCTTGCCATCTCTTACAATCATTTTCCTCTTACCTTATCTGGGCTAAAAGATAAACCAGAGTATTTGTAATTGTAATAGAAGTCCTGAACAGTGTGCTTGCCAGCACGCATCTCTCCCTCTTTATTCAGAGACTACAAGATGCAGAAGGACTGGGCAGGTGCAAGTGGCAAGTAGAATTTAAACCATGATGACAGCAGTTTCTTAAATAGGACTACGATCCAAGTAATAAACTCCAAAAGATAAACCAAGGAGTAAATCCTGTTGCCTTAGCTGGTTGCATTGATTGCCTGCTTGTGAGAAAAATAATTAATTCCATTCATGTTGGCAGCACAAGACCTCTGAATGAAGGGTATCTTGCCTAGGCACCCATGAATCTAACAGGGGGCAAAAAGAACAGATTCCAGAAGAGTTTACGTAGCATCATGCTGAGGTCTGGAACTCTGCTCAGAAGTTGTCCAAGTTTTCTGGCGGAAAATTAACTTGTTACTAATAGCCTTGGACAATCTTCTAAATTTTGGAATCATTGCAGGTGAACACTCTTAGCTGTGATTAAACACAGTGTGCCTTATAAGGAAATGATGACATTCGTGTAATAGCGATATCCTTGACAGGTTATGAATAAGAGTAATAATTGTTTAAAGTAGATTTTTTCATTGGACAGTATCTAATTTTTGAGGACAGAATTGTGCAAGAACACAGGAAAATCATGCCAATATTTAAACAGATGTTTCCAGTTTTGTTTTCTAAATCTCAGTGATTTCTACAAAAGCAATTTTTTACATGTTGTGTAGATGCCATTTCTGAACGTAACAATAATACTTAGCTTTACACAGCTCTCCATGGGCAAAATTTGTCTTAGCACCAATTCCAGGACTGTCAGTGAGTCATGTTATGTGGGATCCTAGCCCCAAATGTGCAGGTGTTTAGTATTTTACTGCATTTTTCTATGTACCATACACTCTGCAATCCCCTAATCCATGTAACTTCTGTTGGGATTTTTTTGTGGTGGGAAAAAACTGTGAGATCTTTGTCTCCTCCCAGTATAAAGGGAAACCAGCAACAAGATAAAGGAAAAATTATCATCATTGTGAAAGCACACATGATCAGCTTATGACTCCTGAGATTGCTAGTGCTTTAAGTTCTTTCAGTGTTATATTTTTATTGTTGTTGAGGGTTAATTTGACCTAAGTAGGCACATGCAGTCTCTGGAGTATACCTTGTTTTTGGGTAATTTGCCAGTATGAGTTTTGACTGGCCCTTGTTTTGCTCACTCACATAGAGTTTTAATTTTTCAGGAATGCACCTATGTGCTTTCTATTGTGAATTCCTGAAAGCAGGTGCAAAAATGGGCTGATGTACTAGCACAAACATGATTTTATCTTGTCTAATACCTGAAAAAAATTTAAGTTAAGCCCTGTGGAAAAAGGGCTCTTTAGAGGTAGCAAATGTGATTTCCCTTCTGTGCAAAATCTACAATATATTTATTGGACTGTGGAAGTTGTACGAGCTGTCAGACATCAGGTCAAAGAAGAGTGATGCTAACGGTGTGTATTGAAGCCTTTTTATCTTTTTGCCTGCTTTTTAAGAGTCATTTAAGTTTTGTGTGGAGAACCTTTGTGGCCCATATGCACCTAAACCACTTTTGAGGTGGCAGTTCCAACTGTCTGTGATAGGTAACTTCTACCAGGATGGAGAATTTCAGTATTCATTGAAGAAATAAATAGTTCAAACTAAAAATGACTGAGCAGAATAGGACAAACTAATAGGAAAAAATTTGCAAGTGGAGAAAAGTTGGGTGAAGGAAAAGAGAATGAGAAGAAAATGAGGAGAGACAGAAGAGAGCAACCCTTCTCTGGGCTCCCTGTTCCACCTAATCTCAGTTTATTGTTTCATTCTTCCAGAAGACATATAACAGAAGACTGCAGGCAGTCTTTGTGTTTTGCCTGTGATAGAGGTTTTGCATCAAATTTTCTTGCAGCCCTACTGAGCTAAGATAAGATGTTCAGTTGTAGCCTGTTTGGTGGCACTGAGTCCTTGTGGAGGCAGGTGTGCAACCTTGGACAGAAGAGCTCGTAGCATGCCCTGTCTGTGGTAGCAACAATATAAACTCTGACACTTTTTAAAAATATGTGATTCTTTTCCATTCCTTGAGCAGATTTACGGCTTTGCCTTCTCCTTACTCTACTTTCTAACACAATTGTCTTGCTGACAGTGCTTGTATCTGTGGATACAGAGGCTGCTATCAGACAACCCTCACAGAAAACTCTGTTCCCAACTCTAACAGAGTGGCACCTTATGTAGCTTATGAACTTATTTCTGCTGTGAGAGAAGACCTTGTGCAGTCTATTAGAAGATGGGACTTCTGAAGAGGATTTAAACCTATTTTGGAGCTCAACAAGATTGCTGCTCAAGTCTTTGCCACTTTTCTTGGCTGTGTGCCCTTGCTGTGATTTGCTTTAGTTGTACCTAATTTTCTAATTTCTGCCATGATCCTTGCTGGCACTCTGTGTGTATTTTGCTTTAGTTTCCTGCTGCCTTGGTTTTCCTGTTTGGTTTTCTTTGGCACTTTGCCCTAACCACTAGGCCTAACTGTTTTGCTATCTAAAACTTATCACTTGTTGAAGAAGGGGAGAGTCCTTATTTTGTTGTTTTCCATGCTGCATGCTTGAGTCAGGACCACTTCCTAGACTGGCTCCAATGTATAAGTAAATACTCTAAAAACCCAGAAGTAATAGCTTTCTGACGCTAACCCCAAATTTTGTGTTATTTGTGCTAATGGTGTGCTCATGGCCCTCAAGAGGTAAAGGATGAAACCTGTGCATCACCTAAGAGCTGAAAACCTTGGGAGGCTTCCACAAGTATTTGCTGTTATGCCTGAGTGCATCACAAGCACAAATAATGTAATCCTTAAAACATCAGTGCAAGGGAGATGAGTTCTGCTATTGCCAAGGAACTGGTAGAAAACAAGTTCAAAGGGATTAAATTGTTTGGCCATGGTTACACACAATGCCTTTTTCAGAAGTGGGGGAAAACTGACTCATGATTCCTAGATGCTCGAATTCTAGTAAGACTTTCAGACACTGTAGTGTTGGAATACCTAACTTAGGTTGTAAATCCTGGTTCCGTAATTTAACCACAGGGCTATCTGATGCCCTAGTCCATAGACCACACTGTTGTCAATGAGATACTGATCATTCCTGCCTTTTTGCTGTCCCAGCATTAAGTTATGTAATGAACTGAACTAGGGAAGAGCTAAAGTTTAGCAAAATTTGTGGGGTTCATGGAATTATGGAAGAGGAGAAAAGTACAGCAAAATATTATGCAATCTACAGAGCTGAAATTCAAGAGAAAAGTTTTGGAGAAGCATAACAAAGTTTATTATTTCAAAGAAAGTTTAGCCAACTTTACAGGAGAACAAAAACCTGACTGAGTTTCCTAGAGGAGTGTATTAAGAACAACAGCTCACTGGATAACAGTCAAGATTATGACTTAAGAAGATAATATGCAGCTGCACATTCTCATATCTTAAGACAGACCATTACCTTTGAAACACAGAGAACTGTGGGATTCAGATCAGTTATTAACAAAACTTGGCAAATTATCAGGGAGGGAATGTTTTCTATTCTGCCTTCATGAGAGAATCTACCTTTGAAAATTAAATTGGTGATTTAAAACCTTCCACACACAAACAGTCTGGTTTTAAATCCAAGACAACAGATTGCAGGCATCAATTTGGAACTGGACATGCTTTTATTAAATGCTTAGTCATATAAATAACACTTCCAGAATGAAATACTTAACCTATAGCTCTTTGTGTTTTCTGGCTTCTTGATGATATTGCTAGTCTGTAATATCATCAACTATCCATCAAGGTCCAGTCATTTTTCCAAGCTTCACCCTATCTAAGTATGGAGCTATAAAAGCACATGCAGATGCACACATGCACCCTCTCAGTTTTGCAAGAACCCAGAGTGAAGGTATGCTAGAGAGTCCTGCAGTAGAACCCTTGCTTTTTCCTTCCTGGCTTTCAAATTTCAAAGGAAGGCGAAAGAAAGGCTTGAAAGTATATTTGTTTCTGTTAGCACAGGTAAAGACAGACCCAGGGCACTTCAGCCTACATGTTTGCTGGGGCCAAACACGGAATCAAGGAACAATAAGCTGTTCTGTGGTGCTCCTTGCTTCACACACTGAGCAGAAACTTGGCACAGTGAAGAGCCTGACCGATGAATCTGACAGTAATAACTGTGTAGCTGTTTAGTTTCTTACTATTAGGTTGATATTGAAAGTTGGCAACCTAGAGACAGGGACATTTTGCCTTTTTCAGTCCTTTTCTTAGCCTGTATACTTATATTACAGTTAGGAAAATGTTAATTTTGATTAATTCCTGTTTTCTTTTAATCTCCTGTGTGTGCTGGTAGGCATAAGCTGTGCTTGTAAAGTCAAATGTGAAGAAAAAATAAATACACACAGATGACAAATTATGTATCCTCAGTTTCCCCTACACCCTATGATGGTTTTGCCAGTGATTTTCCTAAGAAATACACAAGCTTATGTTACATGTCAGCAGCTTCTGTGGGCAACTGTGGAGATAGATAAAAACCATCTATGTTGCAGTTGCATTAACCATGAATATTCTTCTTTTTAAATTTTTTTTAAGCCTCTTGGCTTCTTTTCCCAGAACAGAAAGAAGAACACTCGTTGGATTTTTATGGTTCCCATTACTTTTTTTTTTAGCTTACTGTTTGTAGCTGTTGTGTTTTGAGTTTTTCCATGTACATCAGTACTTCCTGCTGTTAATTTCATTTTTTTTAATGGACCAGTAGTTCTTTGTGTAAAATGAAATGAGGATGCTGCATGTGATTAGACTTTTCAAAGGGAACAGAGATTCCTGTTTAATATTAGATGTTGCAGTGTTTTTATTATTCTGTTATGTAGATACTTCTTTAGTGAGTTCTCCAAAAGAAACAGCAATAATGTTTCCTGAGATGCTGCAAATAATTCAATAGTCCCACTATTCGTTACCTTTTGAGTGGCACATCTGAAGGTATGCCACACAATTGCTTAGACTACTTCTGCTTTCACTAGGCTGGCTCGTTTGTAAAGAGAATAGATTTTGGAGGGTGTCTTTGCAGTCCTCCCTGTTATAATCCAACAAAACCCCCTTTTTTTACAGCGGTTCTTCTTTCTTTCAAAGATGTTCATGGAGAGGAGAGCACCTCAGTCAGCAAAGGTTCTGGACTACCTGGTGTCCCAGTCAAGCATTTGTTCAGCATGTTTTAGCTGTGAATTTAGCTTTTGACTGGAAACACACTGAGATTGCGAAGTTGTTTGAACAGTATCTCCAGGATACCTTGCGCTCTGCTCCGTCTTGATTTATGTGCACCTAATTTCTCTGATCTTAGATTACAGACTTCTTTGTTCAGGGAATGTCATCTTGTTCTGAACATACTTGGAGCCTGACGATTAGTGCACAGACTAGATCTGCTTGATCTTTAACACTTTCAATAAGTTATAACAAGCAGAAGTTCAGCAGAAACTGCTTTCTCTTCTCGTACATTATATTAATCAGGAGATTTTTAATGCTAACAGTGTTGTCATCTGTGTTCATTGGCACTGCTTTCAGTTGTGTCTCTTAGTGCTGAAATTAGTCTTGCTTTCAAAGACAGGCGAAGAGTTCCCTTTATGTAATTTTTTCTTTACAGTGATCTATGTACGGAATTTTAAAGAGGATTTAAATTATACTGAAATTCAGTGGCATTTTGCCACCCATCCACTATAGAAGCGTTGCAAAATTCAAGTCTGGAAGCATAAACCAAGTGCACCTAATGACATTCTCATCCTCTTCTTCTTCATTTTGCTCAGAGTTCATGATCTAGTAATTTGCTTCTATTTGCATTTACATTTTCAAAGGAAGCATGTTTACATTGACTGAACTATAATGTTTAACCATGAAGATTTTGTTACTTTATGGGTATTTGTTTCTTTGTTTTGTGGCATGAAGTATGTACACGTACTCTTGCTTCTCCTAAGATATTTTCAAGCAGCCTCTGTATCAATTCCATTAACTTTATTTTCTTAAACCTCTCCTTCAGGCTGTTAATAACTAACTTTCTGTTTTTTTAATCACTTTTCTGTAAGCTGTGTGCCCTGGTCATATCCTTGGTTTGGTCCCCTTGTGAGGATTTTGAACTTAATTACTGTATGTTATGGTCACTGCCAACAGCTTAGTCAATTGCTTCCTGAAACAATTCAGTGCCAAGTCAAGTATCAACTCATAAATTCTTGTGCACATGTAAAATAACAAGACACAATTTTTCCACATTTTGTTCTCCTGAGATGTTGCTTATGCAATATTTGTGCTGTTGGAATTACACATCATTATTGTACAACTAGACCATGTTGCCTTCCATTATTACTAGCTGAAATCCTCAGCTTCATTTCATCCCTCTCAATCCAGGAAAAGGCCTTCATGCTGATCCTAGTTAGGCAGCCAGTTTGCCATTTTTACTGTTCCCTACTCCACTTTTATGGCATGTTGTGACTGGAACTGGAATATACTGATCCCTGGCAAACTTGGGTGAGTCCCGGAGAACATTTCTTATCTCTACAATCTTTAGCAGAGGAATTCTAAAGCTGCTTTAATTTACCTTAGAGATAACAGATTTATCCCTGAGATGGTGTTTATGTGGAATCAAAAGAGAGTTTCAGCTATACTCTTTCTCAGCAGTGACAGAAATATCACAAAACCCAGTCTGCTCAAAATTTCTCAAAATCCTTGAGAGATATGTTGAGAGGTATTTTATCCTATAATGTTATTAGACTAAGCAGACTTTTCTGGAGCTTGTAATTGCTGGTTGCACAGCTAACAAGGAATAGCTGTATATCCTAGCTCTGAGCAAGGAACAAAGGTTACTAGAAGATTAATTTACACATGATGCAGCATTGCACTGAAGAAAGAAGCTTTTGTAATAATTAGCCTCTCAGTCAAGAGTGTAGAGAGTGAAAAAAATGCAATGGGTGATTGTGCCAGCTGCATAGATTCAAGCAAGCCCACTGAAGATTGTGTCACAATCAGATATTCTAATAGATCTAAAGAAGAATTATTTAAAAATTATGATCTTCTGTGCATAGAGCACAAACAGGAGCCTGTTAAACAGAAGAATCCCCCATGTCACAAACTCTTGCAGTATGGGCTATGGTTGCCAATTAAGTTGAGGCAGGACCTACATCCAGGTTGGGCAGGTGTTTCACGTTGCCTCTTGCTGCCTGAGCTGCCAGTGGTTTTATCAGGCCCCTGTAGAGCCTGATTCTGGTGCCAGGGGGGTCAGGAGGCTTTTTGCAGTTGGCACATTTCCCCTATACTCCTATGGAGCGTGAGCTTGGTGCTCTGTTCCAAACTGCCTGACTTAGCCAGTGGAAACACAGCACGTCGAACAGTGTTTTACAGGGATCCCAACAGCAAATTAGGGTTTCAGTAGTTTAGCAGTTAGTATTCATAAAGAAAGGAATTATAGCATATGAGCTGCTTTTTATGGTAGCAGGACATTCCAGACTGTGCAGGTTTATAGTAAATTTGTAACATTAAGTCCATATAAGAGTGCAGAAATGTTGGAGCAGAGTCTTTCTTCTTCTCTTACCATTAATCGGATACCTCATAAAAGATGGTGAGCTGTGATTTATTTCAGAATGTATTCCTGTGAGGAATTATCCTGTGTCATGTTTGGTCTGATATTTGGGTGACACAAGGACACCAGCATGTCACTGTAAGGGACAGAGCTAAGTAGTAACTTTCCTGACATTGTAAGAGTTGGACAAGCTTCGTTGAAAGTAAGCTTAGGTGAAACATGGTCATTCACACAGGTGGATGACTGAGGAGGTCTGAGAAAGAGGCATCATTCAGGAGTCAATCAAGAGATGCCACTCTGGCAGTCACAGACCATTGATGCCTGGGCTCACGAACAGAGAATCCTGAGGAGTGTGGAAGAACAGTCTTGAAGAGTCTTGAAAAACAAGGGGTAAGGGACACAGGTTGCAACAGGAGAGATTCTGATTAGGTAGAAGGAGAAATAAATTATGGGGGAGGTCAAGCACAGAACAGGTTATCTAGAGAGGCTGTGAGACCTCCATCGTTGGAGATATGCAAAACTTAGTTGGACAAGGACCTGTACAACTTGACCTGACTTTGAATTAGTACCTAACTTTGAAGTTGGTGCTGCTGCAAAACAGTTGAACTTCAGAGGTTACTTCCAACATAAATTATTCTGTCATTATATATTTCATGTGTGAGCTGGGAATAAAGTAAGGTCATCAACAGAGCTTAAAACATCATTTTTGCTCTCTGTGAGTTTAAGACCCTGCAGATTTCCACAGAGTAGTCAGTCCCCCAGACAGGGGAAAAATGTACCTTTTTGTAACTGTGTTTTTTGTTGAGAGACACTGGCTTCCAGAACTGATGAATGTGCTAGGTCATATACAGTGACTGATTCCTGCCAGAATCTGTCATCCCAGGACTCCAATTCTGTATAAAAATCTACCATCAGGCCTTTTCACATTGGTGTAGAAGGTATTTCTATGGTAGAGAAAGGAATGGATTTAAGGGGTAGGGTTTTAATTTCATCAATATTTATTGATTTTAAAGCCAGAATCTCAGGTCCTTTCTCAGTTATGAGTCTTGTTTTGAGACAGGCCCCTTGTTAATGTCCATCAGCTTTTCCTAAAAAGGATTGGTTTCAGTAGTCTTTTGGTTGAGTGGGGACTGGATGAAAATGGAGAAGTTTCTTAGAGTTTGTTCCATATAGAATAATCCTTCCAGAGGGTTTGCTCTGCTACCTGGAATGATTTCTTAATCTTCACTGTGTAGGAGAGGATCTCCAGCTGTTCACAGAGCAAGTCAACTTTATCAGCACTTTATTATCATTTGCTTTCATGAGTTTTCAGTTTATCTGGTTTTAAAGAAGTCGCTGCTACAATTCTTTGATTTACAGCTGTAATGATAAAAGGCTCAAAATTATTCTTTCTTTCAAGAGAAAAGTGGATTTTTTGAGTGCTAAGGATTTTCTGATAGCTTTCTGATTATTTTGTAAAAATATACGGTCTGGCATGTCAAGCCAGCCGCCGATAATCAGTAACAGCAAAGCTGACTCATTCTGGTTGTGTAGAACCATCATAACCACCAAGTATCAAAACATTACCAACGAGGTGAGCAGAGCCTGTCCTGCCACGCTGACACGTGTGGCTGCTTTGTACTCTGAATGAAAACCACACCATTGGAAGCTGCTGATGCCCTGCAGCTGTTTAAAAACCCCCGCATGGTTATGTTTGTATCAGGGGCTGGCACCCTTTGTGACTGTGCACTTTTCCAACAGCTGTCTCAATAAATGTAAAAGTGAAGGTTACCAAAATACAGGACGTTAATAGCCTCTGTGATTATTCCTAGTTGTTAGATACAGATGCATGGATATGAAGTTGTCCATGTGCATGGGCATTATATCATACCGACAATTTCAAGATTTGTGAAAGCACTCTGGTCTTTCCTCTGTGCATGTCTGATTCTCATAAATATTAACAAGAGTTATAGACCATGTTGTTTGTGGTCTGTACTCTCAAGAGTTCGGATTTTGTAATGTTTGTAGACTTGTTGCCATCTTTTTATGAAAACTGTTATCTGATGTTTATATCTGATGTTATATTACAAATGAAAAAGAACACTCAAGAGTCAGAACAGCTCCAGAGAACCACAAATGCACAGGATAAAACATGATTTAAAAACCCCACACACGTTACTAGAAACACTTACTACTTCCTTGCTACCTCACTTTCTGAATGACTTTTTCATGTACTTACCCAGCCCTGCTTTGAGCTACATTTTTCCTGCTTTGTAGAAGAAATAATTTGACTTCCATTTATTTAAGTGCATTTCAACGTCTGTTTAGTTATTTCAGTGTGCATGCATGGTCTCATAGAGTTAAAACGAAAGACATGTTGGCCTGCTGTTAGGAAATACCACGGTATTAATTATTATTTTCCATTAGGTTGCCTGTCTAATTTCAGTGTGTTAATCCCTAATGATAGAACGTTTTCAGTGAATAGCTAATTCTGAATATCACCTTGAGTCAGGACACGGGAACATAATAAATAGACTGCAGTGCATCCGGTGTGCTGTTAGCAGTGCCAGTAAGGGATGATATGTAGGAAGAGTATATGAGCCTGACCACTTTTTGTTGTACTCCCCAGTCATCTACTGTCATGGGGCTGGGAGTGCTCTCTACCCGTTTTCTTTAGTGCTTATGACAGGAAGATTGCAACCTGGTGTGTAAAAAATATATCACTAATCCACAGTAATTATTGCCACCTTTAACAGCAGCATCTTAAACACAGATCAGAAGTTCATTCTACTTTGGGCATTAGCAACCCAGTACAAAATGATAGTTCTTGTTCCAAGGACCCTACTATGGAATTTAAGCATCCTTGAGCAGACAGTCAAAGTGACAGAAATCTTTGGACCAGAAAGTGCTGATTGCCTATTTTTCAGTACCTTTAATGATGTTCATTACTAAACCTGAACCTAGTCTGGGGATGTCAACATTACCTTTACATGTATTCCTTTCTTGTCTCTGCGATGTCACAAAATCACAGACTGCATGAGATTGGAAGGGACCACAGTGGGTCATCTGCTCCCTGCTCAAGCAGGGTTGTCCTGGAGCACATTGCACAGAATTGTGTTCAGACAGTTCTTGACTATCTCCAGTGAGGGAGAGTCCACAACCTCTCTGGACAACCTGTTCCTGTGTATGGTCACCAGCAGAGTAAAGAAACTCTTCCCCATATTCCAGTGCTGTTATGGTGGTTTTTTGTTTTGTTTATCTTTTTTTTTTTTTTTTTTTTTTTTTTTTTAAGGAGACCATCGTGACCTCTATTGAGCTGGTGGAAAGAAAGGAGACTGGGAGAGGATGCAGAGACCTAAAATTAGTCTTGAAATGTGCAGCTAATATTTAGTTTAATATCCCCATGTCCCCTGGATATGTGGGAAGAGGTGCTGGCTCATAGGTACATTCCTTGGAAAGCAATTCCAGCTGCAGGGCCTTTCTCACTGTGGTTCTTTCATGCAGCAGTTAAGTGTATTTTGCATCACATCTTCCTGGCAGGCTGCTCTTGCTGCTGCACAGACTAATTCTAGAGCTCTTAACATTTTTATGGCATTACGCAGAGGTTTTGGTGTCATTTTTCTAGCTGATGTGGCCTTATCATAGGGAAATCTGTACCCTGATGAGCCTGCTGCCTAAGACAAGACAATCTGTTTTGGATAAACTGGGGTCGTTGCTTGCACGATTTGAAGTGCTTGTTCATTTTCCTCTTTCTGGGGTTCAGCATTTTCCTTTCGGATCTTTAGAGAAAACATGCTGTTGTCAGAACGCAGACAAATATCAGATTAGAGTTCACCTCCAAGGGAGTGCAACATGCTGAATGCCACAGCAGCTTTAGCCAACACCTGCCTGTTGGCACGGGCAAGGTCATGGTCCCTGTACATTTGGGGGTCGCCCTCGGTGCTGTTGTTCCAGCCACCAAGGGACAAGCTTGCTTGGACACGTCCAGCCAAGAGAGTCGTGGTCACACAGCGCTGGCCTCGTAGCACCGAGGACGCCGCCATGCCCACTGCAGTCACCACAACCTTTTTCTTTCACTTTTCCCTCTTAACGTCAGGATTTTGGTGCGGATTGTGGGACTCCGTGACCCCCCTCTAGTGGGGAGCTGGTGCAAACGCCAGGCTTGTCTCTGGGAAAGTGCGGTGCTTCGGCTTTATCCGCGCGGGTGGTGGTGTTCTGTGTCTGCCAGCGGGAGCCTCGGAGACTGAAATCTCGTTATTTGATCCTCTGGCTTTAAAAAGCCAAAGGCAAATCAAGTGTGTAACAAAGCTTTTTATACACGATAAAATGCACAACACCAAGTAAATCCATTGGCTTAGTTCTAACAGGGAGCCTTTGTATGTCTAGAAGTTTTGTAGCTGTGGGCAAGTAGATTATTTATATTCGTGTTCTCATGTAAAAATGATTTATTATATTTTCTAAGAATTTTTTTTTTTTTGCCACAGCAGATGCATTTGATCAAAATGAATAAAATTATTTGTATGAAAATCTGGAATTTAATCCAATTTGCAAGATGTTTATTCAAAAGTTTGTATTTACTTCTGGAATAACAGTCATCAAGAAGAGTGACTTAAATTCTTATTGGAAATAAATAAGTGGAGGGTCATTGCTTGAAGAACTGGTCTTCTGAAATGCTGAGATGCCTGAATGAAGTCCTGTTGTGTAAGGGCAATAAGCATTTCACAGAAGCTGTTTCTGTGCAGAAATAAAATACAAAAAAAGAAGACACACTGCTTTAAAAACTAATTTTGCTGAAGGTGGAAACAATGCTGGATATCAAAATTACGTTTTATCTTCTTAGACACATGACAGCAAAACATTGATCATGATTTTACGATGGGAATTATTTCTAATACTTTGTATTTTCTTAGCTGTATTATCTATGTGGAATGTGCGAAAGTTGGCAGATAAACTTCAAAGCAGCTGTGCCTAGGATGTTGAAATTCTACAGTGTTATCAGACCTAGGCATAGAGATTACATTTACGTTTATTTTTGGAAAAACTTATGTTCAAAATGCATATTACCTCTCAGTAGATAGTGTTCTTCCCTTCCCTTCCCTTCCCTTCCCCTCAGTTTTCCAGCACTTTTCTCTTTCCCCTCTTCCCCCTCCTTTCCCACATTCCCTTCCCTTCTTTCCTCCCTTTCCAACTTCCTGCTAGTCTTCCAGCACTTTTCTTGAACACCACTTCCCAAATCATGCTGTGACACTTCACTGGAACTGACTTTGTGTTTACTATCCAGTGTCTACTGCCTCCCACGTGTTCATGCATTAGCTCCTTTGCTCTTTACCATCCCTTTCTTTCAGTGTTATCCCTAAAGTGGTCCTCAAGCCACTTTTCTCTGCTTGACTTTCTCTATGTTTAACCTTTTCTGAAATAACTTCTACTCTTACTACTGACATTTGAGTGATTCATCTTGGGAGGTAGTGTGTGAGGCAAGTGGTGTTATGATAGTACAGTCAGTCAGTCTAACGTGTGTTTGGACAGCCTATGTCAATAATAATTCTCCTACCTTGGGAGAGAGCTGGCTGACTGAGGGGCAGTGTTGGTGGATTTCATTAGCTGACATTATTTCAGAATTCAGACTGAGGGAGTTGTTAAATCATCAGTAGTATAGTCATTCACGCCTTTGATGCAGATTTTTGGTAACTGGCTATATATCACTTTATCTGCAACTTTATCTGTGTTTTTTCTTGGTGCTCCTGATATTTACGGTAGTAAATCCACTTATCCCTACATGCACAGCCACGAGCATGCACGTATGTGTAGTCATGCATGCGTGCACACAACATGCTGAGGCTTTGTTAATTGATGTTAATTGCTGGTGTTTGTAATTACAAAACATATTTCTCTATTGCTCTATTTGCACTGCTTTGTTTTAGCTTCATCTAATGCACTGGAACTCCACACTGTACAGCAGCATTGATGAGGCAGTAGGGAAGAAGCACGGCATAGCTATTATTGCTTTGTTTGTGCAGGTAAGTTTCCTGTGTTACACTTGTTACGCTGCACTGTCATTTGTCTGAGGCTAATGAGGTCCTCTCCATGTTATTTAATTTTTAATGATTTCATAACAGAAAACAATGTATGACTGCTGGAATTCTATTTGAGAGATATTTTTCAGTCATGTCTTCTATACATGTGCTAAGCAATTCTTGTTTCAACAGGATATTGGAAGTATGTTAGTTAAAGAAGGGGTAATACATAGTTAGGCATCTTTCTGTGGCTCTGGCTATAAGTAGACATCCAATCTCCATTCCTCTGAGGGCAGAATGAGGGCTGTCAGGTGGTACAACTGCTTCACTATGCCTGTGATGTATTTCTCTTTATTTCGGGCTCTTCGGGGATTGAGGAAATAGACAGAGGAGAGAAGGAAATAGAGGAGAGGAGGAAAGATGAAAAAAAAGGCCTACTAACCCATTGGCACTGCCGAAAAGTGGCAGTACAATTGTGCTTTCCTGAACACAGGGACAAGTGTGTTTCCTCACACAGGACATATGCGAGGTGGAGTCATAATTCTTCTTCAGAGGCTGAGAGTGTTAACAAGACTTGCCAGAGACCCTCAGAAAAACCTGCAGTGAGGAGGCTTAAAGCTTCCTGGGGACAAGGTGTAATGACATTTGGGAAGTTAGCACTATAATCTAATTGCTGTTGAAGGTTTTTCAAGGTCTGCACCCTGTAAAGATTTTCAGTTTTAGTCCTCAAACACCAGATTCTCATCTTCCTCATGAGAAATGGCAAACTGTTTTATTTAAATGGGTTTGGAGGAAGAGGTTCAGAGTTCATGCTTAGATCAAATGGATTTTCTTTCACAGTGATATTATTAATTTTGCGTGTTTCATAACGAGTTTATGAGTGCCTTTGAGCTTTACCTCTGAATTTAAAGGTACATTGGTTACCGCCTCAACACTCAGATAGAACTGCTAAAAATGGAAGTTAGAAAGTCTTCAGTTCTGTGTCCTAGAGGGCTGTGTGATAATTGCTTATGTAAGTCACCTTCTCATTACAGCAGAAGTAACCTTCGAGTCAGTTAGAAAGTTATATATAAGTTCTTAAATAAATCTGAAACTTCAATGATACATTTTCCATTTCTGGTCTCTCACCCACATCAGTGGTCTTAAGCATTCCAAAAAGGCTTTTTCATTAGCCAAGAAAGGCATCATATAATTACAATTGACCAAGGAAAAATAATTAAGCTGTTTATTAAAGGAACAGGGAGAGGAAATTTGGTGACCATTTTTTCGTGGTAAAGGCATGGAAAAATAATTTTCTACCACAGTTCTCAAAATACATTATTTTAAGGTCAGTGAAAATATTTTCACTGGAGAGCCCTTGGGGATTGTTAATTTAGAAGCAGCGTCTTTGAAGTGACTTCAATATCTTTTATGCACTTTGAAGATTTTAAATTGAAATTCCATTCTAAAACAAAAGAAAATGCTCTTAAATTCCTAGAAATAACAAAGTACCTTTTGTTGACGTTCAATTGTTTCCTTCCAGTGGCTACTGTGTGATTCTATTCCAAGAGTAACAAAAAGCAAACAAATTTTTCAGGGTCTAGCTCTCCCATTCTCACTCCTGCTGGCTTATTTCCTCACCTCGTGTGTGTACATGCTGGCAAAGAAATCAAGTGGAAAGCCATTCTGCATCTCATGATTTTGACAATGTTGTTCTGAAGGTAAAACTAGGGTCCTGTAATGGATGATTTGAGTCAGAAGCAGCCAAGTTCAGTGTGCAGACTGAGCAGCGTTCATTTAAAATTAGAATCTCTTATCTCAATGTGTTTCTTTAGAGCCCCAGCTTCCGTGCCTTACAGGTATTTAGTAGAGGCAGTGCTGCAGCCTGCCGGGAGCCTGGCTTTCGCTGGCAGGATCCCAGAGATGCTGTGAGAGAGGGAATCTGCCATTCTGCTCTCTGCAGGCAGGAAAAAACTCCCCCGAGCTTCAGAGATACCTTGGGCCAGATTTGCAACGCTATGGGAACAAATTCAGGAAGTGTCTGTTGTGCTTGTTCACTCTGTTGCTTTCTGTGTACTTTTCTGACAAAAACTGGTAAAGACAAAATGTATCCTTGGCATTTATATGCCACAATGCTGCACGATTTTGACTCCACAGAGAGTAGATGCTGCAAAACAGGGTTAATCAAAGCTTACCAGACTTATTTGTGACTCTTCCTCTTGTTCTGTAAGTTTTTGTCTCTCCTCCTTAAGTTATCTAAGCCCTGTTTGCTTTTGGCTTATGGTTTTATAATAATTTAAATTTTTTGAGTTGTCATGTATCAGTGTTTTAATTAACACAAGGTTGTGTAGCTAAACTAAAACCAGCTATAGTACTTACTGTTCTGGTTGACCTGTGTTTTGCCTCACAGTTTCTGAAATACCAAGATACTGAAACTCACCTTTGCTTGCTGTATTTCAGATAGGAAAAGAGCATGTGGGCCTAAAGGCTGTAACTGAAATTCTTCAGGACATCCAGTACAAGGTAAGGCATTGTCTGCAGCAATGCTTCCTTCAATGAGAAGAGATACAGTGAGAAAAGGGTCTGTATGGAGCCAAGAGAAAGATTTCCTCTGTGTCTGTAGTAAAACCACATGTAAAAGCCATCATTTTGTAGCCTGCATGAAAACCTCAGCATTTTACAGTATTCAGATAATACATATTTTGTACTTCTTTCTTTTTCTGGTCCCAGAAAGTTTGATCTACACCAGTAACTGATTGCAAGTCCTACCTTTTCAGTGATTTTCATGGAGTCAGTGTGAGTGCAAGCACTGCAACATGCTTAGTGAATGCCAGCAGCCATATCTCCAAACTTACCTGGTTTTAATTTGTAGAGGAAAAGAATTGATGAACTGAGCACCCATACTAACTTGCAGTGGGAAATCAGCAAAAACACAGTACTGACTTGTCAGGTGGATTATGTGTGGGGATCCTGAAGGACAGATAATAATCCTAGCAGGACTGAGGAGATATGAGTGCTCTCCAAAATGTTGATGCTATCTTAAATGACCTTGCAAGTTACTTCCATCTCTCTGCTTCATGATCTGTAACATAGAAATAATCATACATACCTTTGATTTTAAAAGGATTTTGAGATATATTGATGACACATTTTTTATTGGTTTGAGGATATTGACCATTCACTTCAGCAGATGCTGAAGTATAGAAAAATTAGAAAGGAATCAAAAATCTTTTAGTCAAATAATATATGGTAAACTTGAGTCATGACATTTAATATTACAAACTCCTTGTTTATGAAAGTGTCAGAGAAAACAAGAGTGTATGGAACTCTGTAATTTCATTACTGAGACAACAGCCAAGCAGAGGAAGGTCGTGAAAGTCCTCACCATTGTATGACTGTGTTATAATGGTAACTGTCAAAGGGCCAGCCACTTTGGTGTACATAACATTTTCATGCATTAAATATGTGGAGCCAGCACTATTTTATAAAGTGTTATCCATGTCAGTTAAGGAAAAGCTCACTTTGGCCCTTGTTTTTTTAACTCTTTTGGTATGAATCCCCTGAATTTCATGTAGAGAATTTCAAGGCTGGGACCTGGAATAAGTCCAGGTGCTAAAGGCCGAAAGTTAACAAATTGCTGGGATAAACTTAAAAATTAAATAAAAAATAGAATAAAAATATGTGTTTGTGTAGCTGTAGGGACAAATGCAATGATGATTGAATGGCTCTTAATGGGGTTGCTTTCCACAGGAATTCAAGGTTTGATGTTATAAGAACACAGAATGTGTTTTACCTCAGCATTCATCAGCATTTTAATAAGAAACTAGAGATGAGATTGATTTGTATTCATTTTTCAGGGAAAGTCCAAAACAATACCCTGTTTTAATCCCAACTCTTTATTGCCAGGTAGGTGCCTTTGCTTACTTTTGCATGTGTGGAGTAGTAGCTGATTGCAGAGGCTGAGACAATCTTAATCTAAAGCCTAGCCTAAACTGCAAGCCTGAGTGTGTCCCATAAGGTGGTAATGCATTTTGGTAATGCACAACCTAAGAGGGATAGGAATGAAGTCCCGCCGGAATTTA
Organism: Machaerirhynchus nigripectus; assembly: GCA_013397975.1. Lineage (NCBI taxonomy): Eukaryota > Metazoa > Chordata > Aves > Passeriformes > Dicruridae > Machaerirhynchus > Machaerirhynchus nigripectus. Next base: position 152,196 of record VZRQ01006644.1, read on the forward strand.
CTGTAAATCTGCACCTTTGTCTTATGAGTGGGATGTGATACCGTAGTCTGTGCACTGCTGGCAACACCATGGCTGGCTTTGCTGAGGATTTATCATCCCATCTAGAGGGCCAGCTGTCTGTATTCCTTTCTCTACTTTGGCATAAAATAGGAAGTGTAAGGCTACCCACTTAATGAGGTGATTTTTGTCAGCATCAAAAGACAATGCCATAATGCGATGAGATTTGTACAGCATAAAAGGAGTAGTGACAAAGGGAGGCAAATTCAAACTCATACAGCTGAATGTTTAAGAGTAAGAGTAAGAAATGTGACTTTTTAAAAAATACATTTCTAAAAATAAATGTTTCTGCAAGGAATCCATCTGAGCTAAACTCTGACATAGTGGCAAGATCTTTAATTTTGCAAAATATCCCCGGTCTACATTAAACGATATTAATTACATCAGAAGAATATTGTCTAGGTTGCAAAGTCAAGTGCTCAGCAATTAGGAATTGCAGGAATTAAGGCAGCCTGTGCCTCTCACACATATCCATTATGAAAGATCACTTGATTGCATGACCATAAGTTATTTTTTACAGGACCCCTGCCTCACAGTTCCTGTTTGATGCTGATCAAGCCACATAAACAAAAATTTTCACAAGTCATCTCTAACTATGTGTTCCTCATTTTCTAGGTGCCCGACTTGAGATCATGGGGTCTGATTTGCAGAAGTGCTGAGTGCTTACACCTCCAAGAGAAGTCAATGGGAGCAGTGCTCTGACTGTATTAAGTGCTATAGAAAGTTAACTACTCTGAGAAATCAGGTTCTAAGCATGTCATACTGAACAGCTCAAATGAATAGATGCATTTGACCTTAACTTCTCTGTGCCTCAGTTCCCCAGCTTTAAAGTGAGGGGACAATCTGTCCTTCCTCACCACATAAGGGTGTGGAAGGATAAAAAAATTCACTTAAACTCTCAGGCACTGGAAAATGAATGTATTAGAAATATGAAAAATATTGAGAAAATATTCTGACAAGCAGGATTTGAATAGCATGGGTAAAAGAAGACCAAGTGCCTGATACTGTGCTGAGAATTCCAAATAATATTATGTACTTTTCAAAACAGCATCATCCATCTTTGCAAGTAAATGATGAAAGGTTCTCCAGAAAAGACACACATGATCATGTAACAACACCATGTCAAAATACATGCACAGGATGGGCTGAATTAATTCTTGCAGTTCTTAACTTCTGAGTGTTTGATAATGCAACTTGCTGTCAATGGACTTGCTATTATATTTCCTAACTGAGAAAGAAAATTACACCAAAAAACCAAAATCCATTCACTGACAATCACAGGCTTCCTTAGCAAGATTTAATTCTAGTGATATTCCTCTGAGCTAGTAGTGAAAAGAAAGGAACAGGTTAGTTCAACCAAGGAGGTTTATTTGTTTCCAGTCTCTCATTCTGCTCTTGTCAAGCTAGTCACAACCTTCCCCCTGGCTCTCCATGCCATGATTAACCACCTTTTGTCTCCAGTTTCTTTCTAGGTTTGTTTCTTGTCCCCTCTTTTACAGTCAGGCAGTTTCCTCTCCGTACTTCTTAGGCTGTATGGCCTACTGCAGCAAAGGAAAGCCCTGTGTAGTGTCACTTATGGAGTGGCATGATTGGAATCAATGAGAAATTAGAATAATTAAAGTAATTAAAATCAAATGTCTTGAATGTAGAGTTAAAACTCTGCATGGACAAAATATTGTACATTTTCTTCAGCGACAACTGTTTATTCTAACAGTTGTTTATAAACCCATTAATACATTTATAAACTTAAAAAATTATGTAATTTTAAGGTAAACCTTGATGTTTTTCAGCTGAATTTTCATTGATTTTTTTCTAAAATGTGAAATAAAATTAATTCTTGAGACATATCCTAAACATAGAAGTCAGTCAAAATTTGCTCACCACAGCCCCTCTGCCTTCAAAATTCAATGTCTCTTGTAACATTTAACATTAATAGGAATTCTTTTATTCCCATAGTATTTCTTATTTGTTGTGTTAATTTAACGGGCTGTGCACTTGTTATTTTTGACATCTATAAAATGGCACTTTTGGATTTAAAATGCTCATCTGCAGGGTAAGTTACTGTAACGTAATGACCACAAGCTCATATACATTCATATGAAGAAGTAGTGGGCAGTGCTTGGCAGGTTATAAATTCACACCTTAGCTTGCTGCTTACTAACTTCATCATGCGAGCGGGCCCACAGCTGTCATAAGCTGTCATAACTGAAAGACACCATGAAATTCCTTAATGTCATTAAAATTCCATGTTTCTTTTAATTTCAGATCCTCTTCTGCGTGACTATTGGGTATATGAGGGCTCTCTAACCATTCCACCCTGCAGTGAAGGTGTCACCTGGATATTATTTCGCTATCCTTTGACTGTGTCCCAAGTGCAGGTAACAGCTGTGCTTAAAGTGACCTTGGAATATGGTTATGAGCTAAAGGTTATAGCGTGCAAATATATATATCAGAACGTTATGTCTGTTCTCCTTAAAGATCCCATTAGATCAGTACATGGCTTTTCAAGTAAAGGTTAAACCTTTTGAGTCACTGAAAGCAACGCAAAGGTCAGAGATGAAAAACCTTGTTATCATTTATCATCTGCATTTAAAATAATTCTTATATCTAAGTGAACAGAAAAGAAAAAAGTAAGTCAATGGGCAAAAGAAATTCAATTCTTTGTAACTGTAAGCTTTCAAATATCACTGCTTTTTGATGTTAAAGGAACAGAAAAGCATAGGGAGGCACTACGTCCTGTAGAATGAAAAATGTTAATGTAGTACAGACTGGCAAGATTGCATTGAACTGTATTTAATTTATCTGGCTCTTTTTTAATTCAGTTTCATAATAAATGTCAAATAGAAACTACCTATTTAAATTTGATTTCATGCGTATGTATTTTACAGTGTTCGGGGTTTTTTTCTTAAATTAAATCTAACAGTCGTGAGCCTTTCCAGGTAAAACTTTTCAAATCTGTCTACAAATAATCCCAGTAAAAACAATGAAAACTCCTGATGAATATTGTCCCAGTCTGTGAATCCCAGCTGGAGGAATGTACATTTAATTTTAGTAAAACTACCTAGAATCCCTGAAGCTGAATGCATTTATTTTCATTGCCTGCTCTGAAGCATGTGAAAAAAGCATGAAAGGTGATAAATTCAGATTTAAATTATTTCAGCTTTAATAGTTTTAAATTTTGCTAGTGATGCCAGCACAATATTTTAACATCTTTAACAATTTAAAATTGGCAGTGTTTCTTTTCCTGTGGACGCTGAATTCTAGATCTAATCATAGGATAAAAGCAATAGCTCCCAATAAGTTATTTGTCTGGTAGCTGCAACTTAAATGTGTCCCATCACAAATGTATTTTTTATTTATGAAAAGGTAAGACTTGTGGCTGCTTCCTACCGAGTAAATGCATTACTTACAACATTACTTACAACAATGAGTAAACAGCATTCTGTTAGCATTATTAGATTCAGAATAACTTTTAAAGACAGAGTGCATTTTTTAACTTGCAGCTGATTGTCCATGTATGATATTGGTAAATAAGGGGACTTAATCAGATTTACAAAGTCCACAGCTATTATACTGAGACATAGTATGATATTGCTGGTTGCAGATTTTGTGGTCTCTGTTCCCTTTTAATCCAGTCAGTGCACAGAGGAGAGCCAAGTTTAAGCCATCCACATGTAGTGGGAGACAGTAAGAGGGTGAACAAAAGAGGAACTAAGAAGAGAAATGCAACTTTAGTTAGTATTACTATGTACTAATTTACCACAACAAGACAAATGTTGGAATGTAGTGTGAAGGGGATAAGACTCCTGAAAAGAGTATTGTGCCTCCGGGAAAGAGTGACCTGTAGTGCCTGGGGCAAAGACTGAGATTCACAGCCATGGTGGGTGAGGGGTAGCTGGTTTGTGTTGCTGCATTACTTTGTTAGGTATAAACCCAATCCAAAACCATTGCAGTAATGAAGGGCACGCAAGTCACGGAGGTTTTCCCTCCTGCTGGCGCTGTGTGCCGGTGAGATGTGGCACTGGAGTCGAGTGATGGATTGGAGCAGACTCACGCCAGTGTGATCCACTATACTTGTCATAGATAAGCATGAATTAGAAAAAATTTCCTCACTGATATTTATGATTGCAGCATTAAAGTTAAGGTTGTGCAGGAAAGACAATTGCTAAGAACATGAAAGGCTTTTGCGGAGGTGGGATAAAAAATTATCTTTCATCAGATATTGCTTTCAGATGTCAATTAAAAATAAATATGGGACAAGTGACAGGAGGTGATTCTGGGATTCGTAAGTTGAAAGGTAGGGCAAGGTCTCCATGATGCCAAAATATTAAGATTTTTGGTGGTTCTAGAATATCTTACTATAGCCTAAAATTCCAAGATCTTAAGTTGTAATTAGCATTTTGGTGTCAATAAAATATGTGGCCTCTTTTGTGCATGTGGGCATGAGTGCCTATGAGAGATTTCATTTAATCACGGAACTGCAGAATGATTGTGGTTGGAAGGCACCTCTGGAGATCATCTATTCCAAATGCCCTGCTAAAGCAAGTTCATCTAGAGCAGGTTGCCCAGGAGAGATTAAGGAGAGATTAGAAATGCCAGGGCTTTTGTCTGTGGAAAATAAAGAGGATGTAGTATAGGATATACCATTTTGAATCTTCCATGGAAGGCTGGTAGAAGAATTTAATTTTATAAAGCCAGCTTCTAGTATTAAATCATAGATTTCAGTGCAAATGCATTTCTAAGGGTTTAAATACATTATTTTTACATATTGTACATACCTTGTAGAACTTTCTTCTTTGGGATACTAATGAAATGTCAAGTGCTTTACATAAATACTGGTAGCATCTGTGGTTATAGCTAGCGAGAAACAAATCCAAGGCTTTCTATTTTCATTTTTCAGGCCATGAAATAATCAAGTTCTGAGCATCAATAACAAGTAAATAAAGAATTACATAATGTAATATGGATAGGTTTTATTTCTTTCCTCTGATCAAACTAGTTCATATATTGGAAACGATACTAATTTGCTGCAATTAACAAGGCAATATTGATTAGCTTAACAAACTGTGGGTCATAAGGGAAAAAAATGAATAAAATTGCAATTCTAGCTCATGGTCACACTCATAAGATATTTTCACATTTTTTTATTTTGAAACAATGAAGTAACTATTTTGACATAGGCACAATAGGCTGACCATTACAAAGTAGAGAATTTTTTTTTTTCTCCTAAAGACATTTTCAGATAGTAAAGTTCAGCTGATGAGTTGACATATTACTGGTCTAAGTCAATGTCAAGTGAAAGGAGCTCTGAGTCTGCTGATTATATGAATAGCAAAAGAGCAATCCTGGACTGCAGCATCAGGATGTGCTTTCCTGGAATCCAATTCTGTTTCCTCACTGAAAGTAATTTTCTTTGTCATGAGACTTCGCTTCCATCAAAGAGCATTTTCCTTCATGGGTCATTCTGTGCATATTCCTGTGCTCCTGTTGTAATTTTTGTCATCCTCACTTGACTTATGTTGAAATATACAGCCCAGAAAAAACTGTGTTGATTGTTTCTGTGAGATACCCTACACCTGCATGTACACTGCTGAAATGCAGCAGGAGAAAACTCCCTCCTATTAGGCCAGTAAAGAGCAGGAAATAATTGAAAAAGACTTGGTCATGCTTCTATCCACTATATTTAAAAAAAATTGGAACATTTGTGAATAATGTGCTTTGTGGTTCACTGAAGCCCAGAACAAGTATGTTGTCTAAACCACTCAGAGCACGGATTTTAAACTGATGCAGAAGGAGCTGTTGTTCTGCTGTATTCATTGTCAGAGTTAACTGGTTTTGTATTGAATGGCATGGTCTCTAGTCCTTTTGTCTACCTCATTCAGAATCAAAAGCTCCTAAAAGACTGAAATAGTAACCAGCATATGGAGCTGTAGTGGAAATTGTGCAAAATTTATGTAAACTGTACAATAAAGCACTCAGAGTTTCATGGTATTCTGGGTACTGGGAAGTAGGTCCGTGTTCTTGGAAGGTGTCATGGAGATGTGAAATTTTCAAGCACAAGGATAATGCTTCTATACCTCATATTGAATACAAGTTTATAGAAAACATGCAAATTCTTAGTTTTGTGTGCTCTATTTTTCAGCAAACATGTAAGTGAAACAGAAGAATGCAGTGGTCAGGATCTGAATACTATGAGTGGTAAAAAATTTCTCCAAAATGTGAACATGAATGGTTTCACTCAGTAGAAATGCAACTGTTCATGTTGTGGATTTGCCTCTACACTGGTTAGAACTTAATCCTGAATTTCAGTCTGAACAGGCTTAGGTCATCCTTAATGTCTTCTGGGCATGAGAAGAACTTCTGCAAGTGGCTATTTCTGGTAAAAGTATGTGAATATCCAAGGGTGCTTAGCCGTATGCCTCTAAAATATCTGTTTCATTGGCAGTCCTGCAGGGTGTACTTCACAGCGTCAGCTTATGAGGGGTTGGGAGGAGATGGCAAGTGGTGAAACAGGATGAGCAGGGCACGCATATTACCTGGCCACATGGAAATGTAATAGGGAAAGCAGTGTTGGCACAGGTAGTGTCCTTTTCTGACAGAACTACTCACAAATAGAGCAAACCACCATGTGTGTAGAGGCTCTCTGTCATGGCAGTCTGAACCATGGAAGGAACAACTAAACATGGAGGCTGTTGATCTCGGAAACAATTCCCTCTTGGAGCAGGGCTACAATTCTTGGCTTCCCTGAAGACTAAAGAGCAGGCACAGAGGTCAGGTCAGTTCTACTCTCCTGACTGAAGAAACTGGATGCTGCTTTGTGAGGAGTACCTCCTGGAGAAAGATTTCACCGTGGGAACTGGGATGGAGCATTTGTAGTTACAGTAGGAGACAGCTCACAAATGCCAGAATTGCAGAGTCTGCTCTTCCCTCTCCTTCATCTGTGTTTGTTTGAAGTATCTCATTCTCACAAGATCAAACAAAAGCCACGTTTTTGTAAAGTGCTCCTTCCTAAACTGCAATTATCTCAGACTTTCCAGGGTTGATTCAGATGGTGGAAGAGGATGCTTTTACAAAACTCCTTCAGCGATTTAACAGCCCTTTAGTTCTGAAGACTTTTTCAATTCCAAGCTGGCAGTGCGTTTGTTTCCCGTTTGCTTTAAGCAAACAACAACAACAACAACAACAACAACAACAATCTTTTAGAACAGGATTCTGCCTCAAAAAGCACCTTCAAGGAGCTTTTTTCATTTTTTGCAGTCTAAGCTGTTGCCTTATATCTCAGCTGCCAGAAGCTGAGTGTTGATTTCCGAGCACAGTTTTCTTGAGGAAAATGAAGCAGAGAAGAGCTAGCCTCTAAATCAAATAAATAAGTCTGTATCAGTACTGCTGTAGAGTGGAAAACAACGAGGGCAGTTGTCTTCCAGGTTGCAGCAAGAAAGTATTCTCTGTAGGCAGGATAGGAATAAAAATGCCATTACCTGCTGCTTAGTACCTCATTTGATTTAATTCCGGAATCATGCTTGCATTCTCCCTGTAATATTTTGTAGGGTGTTTTTCATGGAGAAATTAACTCTGTAACATCCTAGATATTAAAATGATCGTATACTTCAGGCCCCATTTTGCTTTATGTGTATCTTCAGTTTCAAGTTAGAGATGAACTGCATAGTGAGGCATCACAGGGTCAGTACAAGAACAAAGACTGATGCTGGGGGAATCAGCCATCAAGTACATTTGCTGTATCCAGCTAAGACAGCTTGTGAATATGTCAAAAAAAAAAAATTTCTAGTAGTTGCAACTATTTAAAATACCAAACTCTTTAAAACAGCACTGGTGAACAGTAAGGTAAAGTTTTTTATCACACAGCACTTGGTGCTAATACCAGGGATGGAGATGGAAGCTGCTCATATTCTTCCCTACACCAGATTAAATTTAGAAAAATCTAAAAAGAGTCTATAAGCAAGAAACATACTTGTTTTGGCTCAGCTGAAATATTTTATATTTATTTTTTACTGTATTTGACTTTTTAACTATCTACATCTACAAATCTTTTGAAGCAGTATTTTTTGATCACAAAAATTGTATTTTTCCTTATAAAATATCAACAGACATCATCTAAAGCTAAGAATCTGTTCAGTTTCTTCTGATTTAGAAGGTAACAACAGTTTCAGGCAGTAAATAAATCACCAGGAGAATTTCAAAACAATTTATAGTCAAGCAAGTTATTCCTGAAATGCACTTCTTTGAAGAAGACCAGAATTATTAGTCTCAACACTCAAGAGTAAGGTTGATTCATAGGATGTAATCTGCAATGGCCAAGATGGTTATAGATCCTAAAAGTAGTTGTGAAAAGGCAAAGGATAGTTTTGCCAAACCACATGCATAAGAGTTCTCGTTTTTCTCTGTATCTCAAATGTTTTCACAGCGCTGATAGCTATTTTAAAATGTTATTAATGTATATTGACCTTAGTATATGGTACCTGAACACTCCAGTTTTCAAAGCTGCAGAATTGGCTGGAAAATGCTGGTTTTGATAATTAGTCCCGTAGTGAAGGATGTGTCTCAGCTTCTTCATTTCCGTTTTTCTGTCTTTCAGATAGAGGAATTTCGAAGACTTAGGACTCATGTTAAAGGTGCTGAACTTTTAGAGGGCTCTGATGGAATCCTAGGTGATAACTTCAGACCAACTCAGCCACTTAGTGATAGAGTCATCAGGGCTGCATTTCAGTAGCAGAGGAGGAAGAAAAATGATAAATCTGCAGTCAGGTAAGTAAAAACATAGCGGAAAAATCAAAACTTTGAAATTATTTAGCTAAGGGAGAAAATGCCCTTAATTTTAGCGGTTGTCTCAATATATTGTCACAATTGTAAATTTTGACACTGTAATTTCTATTTCATCCTGTGGTATAATAGTTTGGTTTTGTCACAGTTTAACTCCAGTTGGCAACCAAGCCCCACAAGCTGCTCAGTCACTCTCACCTGATGGGATGGGAAAGAGGATCAGAAGGATTAAAAGTGAGAGAACCTGTGGGCTGAGGCAAAGACAGTTTGATAGGTACAGCAAAAGCCATGCATGCAAGCAAAGCAATACAAAACAAGAAAGTCATTCACACCATCCAGGCAGTGGATCACGATACACAGTTACACCACAATTACTTCTTGTAGCTTTACGTGTCTCCTGCTGCAGTGAGGAAGAGCACAATATGCCTTGGTTATGTGGTATATCTCCCCAGGTACTGAGCTTTACTTGTTCATTTCTTACCGTGTTTCTAGAAGACCAGTCACTGGTGGATCTTTTTACCCTGTTAAAAAAGCAGGGTAGTAGTTCTGGAAGGAGGCCTTTAATTCTAAAAAGAGGCTTTTTTTTTTTTTCTTTTACGATGCTGTTCTTTCCCAACAGGACTGAATTTTGGTCAAATCCAGTCAAGATACAAGAGGAAAAAAATTAACTTCTGTCATGCCTAATTTTTCGTATTTCATTCATCAAAATAATTGCTGCTTCTTTCCCGCCTTCATTGACTCACAGAGCAAGAATTTGAGGGTGACATAGGAGTAATACACATGTGAACCCTGCTTCAGTTATTAAAACCTCTCATGTCATGTTCCCTTAGCCTCTATCCATTACAAAATAAATCCCCTTAATGCTAAACAGTTACTGAAACCTCGTTATACTTAGTTAATGGATGTTTTACTGTAATGAAAAACCTGGCAATGAGATTCAAAGAGAATTAAAGTGGAGGGAAGTAGTTGAGTCACCATCCCTGAAGGCATTTAAGATGTGTAGATGTGAGTTTTAGGGACATGGTTTAGTGGTGGATGTGGCAATGCTGGGTTAATAGTTGGACATGATGATCTTAAAGGTCTTTTCTAACTTAAACAATTCTATGATTCTAAGTCAAATTGTTCCCTTGAAAGTAGTGAGTCGAGGCACTAGCTTTATGGTTGATTTTGAAATGAAGTGGCCCTGCCTTGATGCAAAAAAAAAAAAAGACAGCAAACCTGGGAAATCTTCAAGCAAAGAATCTGTTTGATTGCTTTTTTCAATAAGTGCTACTTCTTTTTAACATAGTAAATTTTTTCATCTAGATTCCTAGAAAAAACTTTATTTAAATAATAAAAACATTGGGTACTCCCCATTACCCTATTTACTGTTGAAATACATCATGTAAAAGCATCAGATTTTCTATCTTCTCATTTCTTCAAATTGATCTAGGGTTTCATCTGGAAAGCATGCTGCTAAAAGGTTTTTGATAAACAGTTTTGGGTAAGGATATTTACTTGTACTTTAAATTCTTGTCCTCTCTAGTTCATGTCAGGCTCTGTTGTGGAGTTACACCCCTTCAGAGCACACTCTGGGTCCAGTCCCCAATTTCATATGAAGTAACAAATGATCAGGCAGCACATAACCCATAAAAAAGATTGATAATTCAGTGCTTATAAAAAATGGATCCATTAAAACTAAGAGAGAAGATTATCTTCCCTCCTGCATATGATAGAAATTATTAAGTTGGCTAGGATAGTGACCAGCAATTTCATGGACTTTCCAGGTAGCATAAGCATTCAATACAGTGTTTGCATCTAAACATTTTTAAGTAATGGTTTATTTGTATTTTATAACCCTATTTAATGTCTGCATCCCAGAAGTTAAAAAAAAAACCCAAAACACTGATCCCTTTTTTTAATATTATTTTCTCATTCCCATATTTAATTTTGGGCATATCCCTAAGCCCAGTTCTCAATTACATGGTTCTCTGCAGTAACCAAATGTTGTCGCTTTAATCTTGAAATGGATGTTTCAAATTCATCCCAGCTTCTGCATAAAAATTACTTGGGAAGATCGTGGCAATATTAAAGTACAATTTTTCTCAGAGAGTGAATAATGCCCTCAGGCCAGTGCAGGTAATTCAAGTCTGTAACAGTGAAATTACTTGACACACTGAGTTTGAATTTTAAGCATGAAAGACATTCCTTTACAATGCTGGAATTGAAATGTAAAAGTTTCCATTTTGCTTTCATGTTTGAAATTTTATTACATTTGTCAATACTTATAAAGATTGTTATATATAATAAGATTTATCTCGGCTGTGCTTCACAAAATAATCTGCAGTTTTAATTCCCAAATGGTGGTGTTTTTAATACAAAGTAATAGTCCTCACTGCAGCACTATGCTAATTATGGACACTCAAGCACTGAGGAAGAGCTGTGACTCCTGGCACAGTGTAGCTCACAGAAGAAATGACACTTGTTTCTCTACACCTGATTGAATTGTTTATCAGAAATTCATTTGGTCAGGTCTTTTCAGTTTTGTGTGCATCAGTCCAAGCAGCACTGAACTAATCAAGGTTTCATTGTATATCCTGGATATGGAGTTTAGGGAGCTGAAAAAATGAACTGTAAAAAGAAATCACATGGCTTTGTTCATGCATGTTCTATGCAAAAAGGTAAAAAGGGAAGGAAACAATCCTACTTTGTAGTGATTTCCTCACACCTCTCTGGGAGGAAGGTATTGAGGAACTGTAGCTGCTCACACAGACCTCAGAAATCCTCAAAAAGATTCCTTCCTTCACAGGAATGAGGGAAGTCCCTTAAGCTGGGACTGCTGGCATCAACTGAATGTTGCTATGAAGACTCAGTAGCAGATGGGGAAGTAATAGTTTTCAGAGCAGTGATTCAAGAGGAGCATGTTTTCTTTTTAAAGAGCAGATTACCTTTTATTTTAAAACTCTGGTATGTCTTGAATATTACAATTACAAACACACTGGTTGGCTTCTTTTCTTACACAATGCCCCTCTGCCAAGGCTGCTGGAACTCCTGTTAGTAAAGTTTTCAACGTTTTTTTTTTTATTCCAAGCCAGTGTGGCACAGCCACTTGAAGAACCTTGAGGAATGGTAGCTTGCCATGACCTTGTTACTCTGTCAGAGAAAGAAGGAGACAAATGTTTCTGTAAGTGTATCCACAGGAGTAGAAAGGGGTTGTTTGAAAGGTCTAATTAATTTTGACTGAATGAGAACGCAGGCTCTATGCACACCATGCTCCCAAAGCTTCAGAACATCTGCTCCTCAGCCTTGATTTAAACCTTGACAAAACGGAACCCTTTGTGGCCTCTGATCAAATGGCATATGTTGATCTTTATAATTTGTTCTAGTTTGTTGAAAAAGAAGCAGAGTTGAAACAAGCATGGAATATCACGGTGTATAGTACCAGGGAAAGAGCTAATTTTTTTTTTTTAATGTTCCTCCATCATGGGAAAGCCCGGATCTCCAAATAGTCCTCTCCAGTTCTAAGACAAAATTTGGCCAGGCTCGAGAGGGAGCCTTCGGAATGACAAAACAGATAGAACTCTGTAGCTTCTCTGCTCTCTTTAACCCAGTGGGTTTTAGAATAAGTTTGTTGCTATCTAGTTGGCCTCTTCTGGCTCTGCTTTTTTTCTGCTGAAAACATATCTTTCTCATATAGCCTGGGGTTAATGATGTTTTGAACTGTCTTTTGGTAGTGTTTTTGAAATGCCTCCTAATTGCATCCTATTAAATGACCGTTTCACCCTTCTTCTTCTGCAGCTGGTGAAGTTTTCAAATACATTTCATTTGAAAAAGCCATTTAAACATTTTCTAACCTCTTTAAATCATATCCAGTAGAACCAGTCAGGTGTTAGGGAGTTTGGAGGAGACCAGCTCAGTACAGATTTGCTTTCAGACATGGAAGGTTAAGAAATTGAGTTCAGCTTTAGACAGTGAAGAACAATAGAATAACAGACTAGTTGTGACTGAAAGGTGCCTCTGGAGATCTATTGGTTCGATCCTCTGTTCAAAGCAGTGTTAACTACAGTGGGTTGCTCAGAACCACGTCCAGCTGGGTTTTGAATATCATAAGGATGAAGACTTCTTAATCTCTCTAAGCAAATTGTTCCTGTGTACTCTTGCAGGGAAAAAGGTTTTTCTTCATTTACAATGAAATTTCCTGTATTTCAGTTTATACCCATTGCCTCTTCTCCTTTCACTGGGTGCAGCTGAAGAGTCTGGTGCTGCCTTCTATACTTTTTTTCATAAAGTATTTATACACATTGATAAAATCCCTGTTGAAACATCTTTTCTGGAGGCTGGACAGTTCCAGCTCTCTCAGCCATCCTTTTATGACAGGTGCTCCAATCCCTTATCGTGTTTGTAGCCTGTTGCTGATCTCCAGTATGTCTTTCTTCTGAACTGGGGAACCCAGGACTGGACCCAGTGCTCCAGATGTTCTATCAGTGCTGAGTAGAAGCATTTCCCTCCACCTGCTGGCAATGCTTTTCCTGGTGCAGCCCAGAAGGCTGTGGAACTTCTTGTTGCCTTGGGTGCATTACTGACTTAGCTTGAACTCGATGTTTGCCAGGACTCCCAGGTCCTTTACGGAATGAAAAGAGAAGGGGTAACGTTGTGACTTCCTCAGTGTTAACACTAGTTTCTTTTATACTTCCTGCTTGACTCAGAACCCTTGCTATGGGCATTTCTTGATGAGAAATGAGCTATTCATGAGCTATTTCTTGATCATTTCAGATGATCTTGGAATAAGATTTGTAGTTCTTATTGTTATACAGCAAAGCCTCACAGCGACGACAACAAATGCTACCACTCCTAGAAATCAAACAAGAAAAACCTTAAATCTTCCATTTCGTTAAAGGCTATTTTTTGACAGTTTTAGGCCTAACACACTGTTTCTCAATACGTGAATTGTGAGTATTCCAGAGGGCTTGCTGGAATTTTGGGGCTTGCCAGCTTTCCTAATGGATAAGAACTTCTCTAGTACTGCGTTCTTCACTGAAAACAGTATTATTTGTGGTTTCCAATGGTTTTATCACTCCCTCTTTAATTCTTGTTACTTTACATGTAGCTGATTTGACAGACATGCCATTCCCCTGTTTTACATCAGTGGAACAGCTTTATATGTGAATGAGCAAGATGTCTGATTTCAAAGACTTGAACATCAACTTGAATTTGCAATGATAGTGAATTCAGTATGGCAAGCCTACAATATTTTCATCCCTTTGTACATCAGGGTGTATACACATGATTCCAGACATGGAGCAGGTGAACGGCATTGCTCCTATTTACTTAAGAGGAGGTTAAATAGGTGCCTGGTACAAAAGCTGGTGAAATCCACAAGGCTCTTTTAATAGAAGACAGTCAGAACTTTTTCTAAAAAATAATTTACTAAAATAATATTGAAAGAATATTTTAAAGTCCTAAACTTTAATTTGTTTTCTTCTGAGAATAATTAATAAACTAAAGAATTTGCTCTCCAGTGTGTTGTCTCGAAACTCCCCATCTCAGACACAATTTATTTTGTGTTTATAAATAAAGAATTATCCTTCAAGTGTGATGATGTCTTATACCTACTCCATCTACATATATACATTACTCAAGTTGTCCTGAACATTTTTTCATTTGTGACTGATTCAGAAATTCCTGAGAAAGCATCAATTTTTATATACACAGGTGCATATACACACTTCTACATACACATACATCTGTGGTAGACCTCAGACTGCAAGTAGCTGCAAGTTTATCCAACGTCCTGTAAATTATGATAGCAGAAATTAATTCAGGTTAAAAAAATTCTTAATATAGGTACTATTTTCCTAGCTGTACATTCAAGATTAGAGAAAAAATAAATGACATAATTAAAATAGCAAGGTTGTGCTAGGCCTGGGGAAGAGGAAGGTGTAATTTAGGGTGGGAGGAACAGAAACTGTGTTTCTGATGCTGCAGAGACTCTCTGAATCATACAGAGAGGTCTGAGCAGACAAGGAGACACTGGCACAACATTAGTTTCACAGCAAGGAGAGAGGGCAATGTGGTGACTGTGTCTGGTGAGTTTTTTGTGAATGGATGGTGAAAATTCCTTTGAAGCTGCTGAGCAGCTCTGGTGGCAACCAAACTTTATTGCCCTTTCCCCAGGATATTGAAGAGGGGATCTGGTGTTGCCAGTGGGAATGAACTAGTACCAAACACGTAGTGGTGCACTCTCCTCTTTATGAAATTGCCAATTGTATAAGAATAGATCATAGAATATGAAGGAACATTCAAATACAGAGCAAGCTGTGGAGCTGCACCTTGCCTTTGAGAAATGGGAAGTGTGATGCAATGCTATGGACTGTATTTCTGTTTAAAGAGATCTCAGTGAAATTTACATTTTAGTGGACATTTACATCAGCAATCCATATGTCTTTACTTTTGGTTTGCTAGTAGGATTTGCAATTCCTGAAGTTCACAAACAAGTTGCTCTGCAGAAGTTCTAACACTTGGGGACTTTTTCCTTTCCTGTTGTGTAGATCCGGAGCTGGAATGAGCTGTCAGCAGCCATGCATCATTAGGCTATTATGACTGTTCTTATCATTTTCCTGTTTAAAAAAACCCAAATCACCCAGACACAAAGATTATCAACAGTAGCTCTTTAGAAATGCAAACACCAATTTCCTAGATTTGTTGAAATATGAGTATTTATGCTGCTTCTAAGCGAGTGATTTTTTTATTGGTCATTATTTGTCTCCATAGAGTTTGTGCTTAAAAGGTGGTTGGTTTGATTGTTAAGTTTCAGTCTTTTAAAGAAACTGAACTTCATTTTATCACCAAAACTGACTATTTTTCTTCTGTATTTAATGTACAGTGCCCAACCCTCTGCTGCCACTTCAGAGCACTTGACAATGTGCTTACACTTGAGTGCATGACTGAAGGACAGAGGGCCAAACACCTTTGGCTTTGGCTTGTGAGCCACACACCATAATCAGAAGCTTACTGGAAACAAAACAAAACTTTTGGAGCCCTCAGGCAACCAAAAGCTCCAGGAATGGCTGAAAAATGGTGCCTTATGAGGTTGTTTTCCACTACTTCGTTGTAATAGCAGGGAGTAGGATGTGCACTGAGATTGCAAGTGAACCCTTTAATATATCAGCTTAAATTTTTTCCCCACTGCTGATGATTCAAATAAGCGAGTAGAAAAGCACTTTTGTAGCTTATGTGACATACATCTGACATGGGGGCCAGAGTGTAGGAACTTGATAGCCAGAGGCAGCCAAGAGTCAAAGACTGGCCCTTGCTGTGGTAGGTATTTATGTGTCCAGGCCAGAGCATCAGTGTAGCAGGTGATCAAGCCCTAAATGAGAAAGGAAATAATTTTGAGTTTTCAGTTAGTACCATATTGGAATTGTCCTTGTTCAATTCCTTACTGAGCTCTTGTTAGAAATACACAAATTGTGGAGGAATGGAAAATGGTAAAATCCCTTAGCATGTAAAGAAGCAAGGAGGAAAGATTACTGTGCTTCCTTTTCAAAGTTAAAAAAGTCATAAAATAGTCTAGGAACCAGATCCTTGCTTAAGCTTCAAACAAGATACTTCATGCTGACAAGTGTTCCTAAATTTTGTGACCTGTGAGTTTCTATCAACATCACACATTCTTTCCTATCCATAATTCACTGTTATCATCAGCTTTTCATAAAAAGAGTTTTGAGAATATAATTGCCAGCTGCTTGCCATAAACCATGTATGGTACCTATACTGCTGCTTGGGAACTGATATTGGAGCCAAGAGCCAGGAGTGCCTGTCATACAAAACACCCTCACAACGTGTTCATTAGCAATCACGACACACAAATTAGAGTCTGAACATTAGCACTGAAACTCTGCCATGGGATTTTCATATGGGGAAAAAGCTGCAAATTAGCGGTGAGTCAAAATAATAGGAAGCTTAAATCATCATTGATAAAGCAACACCCATGTTTAGAAAAAGAGACTAGTGCATATAAAATATAATATAATAGGTTCTCAAATGTCAAAGGTACTAGAAGGACATGTAGGTACATATGTTTGTACATTACAGAGAAGAGAGCCTGCAATATGCTCTCCTCCTTCAGCGATGTTATACAAGTTAGGCACTGGAAGTACACTCAGCTTTACCTGGATGAAATCACACAGATTCAAGCAGAACATTATTACTTGATTGAAACTGAGGATCCAGGTAGGCACAGGTCCTTACTCTTACTGGAATTTTTAATTCTGATTGTTTCATATGGATAAAGACAATGCAATGGAAAATATGCAAACTCTTGCTAAGCAGACAGGCTTGTTTTGTGAATAAATAGCAGATTAAAACTACCAAATTATTTGGATTACCGAAATGTTTTTGCAACTGATACTTGCCACTCAAGAAACAGAATGTCAGCAATGACTGTTGGTAGCAACCTTTTATGGATAAGACAAAATTTTATGACAGAGCAGTGCTACCCAACAAAACTTCATTTAAAAACATTTATGCTTCCCCATAGCTCAAGACAAGCTAGATGTAGCTAAATGCCCACAGAACTTGATGTAGATTCAGTAAATTGTAACCTTTTCATGAAAGGAATGCAAAGTGTTTCAAGAAAGATAAGGCTTGATAAAGTACTCAGTTTTTTTTTCTGAGACACTCCAAATCCATGCCTGGCTGTACTTTCAGGTGGTGTTTTTAGGAAGGTGTAGGATAAAGGTAACATTTTGTCAGTATTACACTGGTTTTGCCACCCATGTCTTTTGATTTAACTCTTAAACTTAAGGAGGAGAAGGCAAGATCCTTCTATAAAGGAAAAGATAGGACCTTGTGTGAGACAGTGCTGGTAAGGAATATGCTAAGACAAAAGAGGTGGAAAAGCTCTCCAGAAAGCAGATAGACTACTTTTAAGCAGCAGAATAAAGGTTTTGATCTTGTGTAGTGATCTTTACTAAAGCTGCTGCAGTGGGACATCTTACTTTCTCCCTATCAGATGGAAAGACATAGTATAGTGGCCATCCTATTTAATTTCTCCAAAGTCTCTTTATTTGCACTTTCTCAACACTTTTGGAAGACTTTGAAAAATAATAATTTTCACTAAAGTTTTCTTATATCTTGTCTTTTAAATATGTTCTCTCTATTGCTATAGGAACATTGGGACCTTTGGTTCTTAAAAATGTACCAGCTTTGCTCCTTATCTTTGCTCCTGCTTCTGCTCCTTGTTTCTGAGATAAAATTCATAGTGTTTAATTTATCCCAGTTTTGTACAAGAAAATTTTCTCTGTGAAGAATATAGATATATGAAACTATTATATGAAAGAATTAGATATAAATCTTCTTGGAAAAATAATGATTTTTTTTACATTCTGATGTTGATTTCTGTGTTTTGGTTAACCTTGTTAATATTTTTTTTTTCAAACCATGGGTAGTGTGAAGAACTCTCAGATTTTGCAGGTATTTACACTTTATGGCATTGATCCTGGAAGGTTTTCTTTGGGAATGGTAGTTTGATCTGTAGAGGACTTCACCAGAAGCAGTGGGTCCCTACTAAATATACTTAGGACTCCACCCAAGCAAAGGAAATTTCAGGGGCAGAAATATAAACAAGGCATCTAAGCAATCTTCTGGTTATAATGCACATGCCCATTTGTACGATTGTTGCTGAAATATTGCATTTCCAAGAACTTTTTATAAGACTAAGAGAAGCAGGTATCTTCATATCTACATAAAACTTTGGCCTCAATAGTGTGTTACTTGACCATGTATGTTATGGAGCAGTGCTATTGATTTAGGATGGTAGGAAAGTTATTGGTAAGCAAAAATAAAGGGTAAACATGAACAACAACACTTCTAATATATACAATCAGTCTTTTGTCAGACAATACATTAGGTATTTCTGTAAGAAACACAACTGAAATATTCAGACTGGCTCATAATTAGGCTCCTTTGAAAAAGTAATTCATTAATACAACAGGTACCCAAATCCCAGTTCAACTTAATTTCACTGACTTTGACTTTTGGACTAAAAGCATTAAGCTTGAACTAGCTAAAAATGTACAAAATGTGCATTCAATTAAGGAGTAATTAGATACTCAATCACCCTTACATCACACTAGGGATTATCCGAGAAGGAAGAGAGGTACTACTCACTGCAGTGTGTAAAACAATTTTCTTAATTAGTTTAGCACTAATTGAGATTGAGGAAGTGTCACTGTGTCACAGCATTAGTTTACCTAAATGGAACCTTAGAAACACAAAGATTTTGGCTTCTTTTGAACTTTCTCACTGAGATTGTTCAGTCTTATTCACTGATCCAGTACCTTCTGGCCATGCAAATGGAAACTTTCTGTTCACTTCAGGGAGGGGTTTGGTCCCTGCACCCTTGTATCAGTAGCCCACTGAAAAACATGCCAAGAGTTTTTCCAGAGATGGAGAATAACTTACTATTATTACTTGGTTGTTTGGTTTTTTTATGTTACACCTTTATGCCAAGCCCCAGGAAGAACTGGGAATCCTCTGTGCTGTTATTTGGAGTGTAAAACCCGCTGCTCTGTGAAGGCCATACAGCCCTCCCTTAGGAGGCAGCTGGTAGAAAGCTCTTCAAGTGGACCATCAAATGGTGCTCCTGCCAGACAACATGACTTTTGGGGGGTATTGAATGATAACCAGGGAGTACATGGAAATCACAACACAGATTGTCTTGTGGGTAGGCACTGACTTCTTAGCAGCACTGCTGGTGCCTGAAAATCTCTACTCTCCCTTCTGCTGTCAGGACCTGAGTTGGAACTCTCTAAAATGTGTTGACTCTTCCTGCAAGCAGTTGTAGCCCCAGGTGACCATTTGCACACGAACACTTTCAGACTCTTTGTGTGTACACATTGAGCTATAGCTAGCACTAAAATAACCTCAGGGGGAAAAAAAAAGGCGATTTATTAGTACAACAAAAAGAAGTGGTTTGACATTCTCATACCTACTGCTTCTGAGCTGAGAGTACTGGAGCAACCTGAGCACCTGGATTTTTAAGGTTATGCCAAAGAGCATGAATATGTGCTTGCATGAAATTAAGTATTGATTAATGCTCCTAATGAATAAGAATATTACTTCTATTAGGACAAATTGGGTGGTTGCTTTCTATCCCTTGAGCCCACCTGACTCCTGTGAGAGCTGGTACTCAGCACTTCACTTAGTAAGGCGCCTAAAATAGTAAGTGGTAAAAACTTCTCTGTGACCAGTGTATTTTGCTTTCTATCAGGAGCACCAGGTTAGAATCAATTACCAGATTGATTTGGAAAGCCAACTGTAAAACTTTGTTTCAAATTAATAATTTTACCACTGCATTTAACTTTGCATTTTTACTGCCATTTCCTCCATTGCTAGTAAATCTTGCAGCACTGGCTTTACCCTAAAAGGGAAGAATCAGTACCATTATGTCACTGAGGTATATACCCTGAAACTGCTCCCACCTGCTGTCATGAAATCCCAGCTTTTAGTTTTCCCTGTCTCCCTGGCTGGACATAAACAGTCTTTCAGACCCACTGCGGAGGAATTTCAGTAACATAATTGTTCCATTCTCTTTTCAGAGAGGGGGAAGACAATGCTCCCACAGTGCCCACAGATGAGAAATGGAAACTTTTGAGACTGCTGCTTCAGTTGAACCACAAAGCCTGTATTGTTTGTCTTCATCTAATTCAGCCTTGATAGACAGCTGTGACAGTTGGTCTGTCCACACGGTCCAGTGAAATTCTGGGAATGGGCTGTACATTAAAAGAAGAAAACTTATTAAATCTTCCAAGTCACACTGTTAACTGTTTTTAAATTGTCGTTATCATTGCTTTTATAGCTACTTCGCCATAGCAGTCAATAGTCATCTGTGATCCAAATAGTACTGATTTTAAGCTTGGTATGAATGCTAATATGTAGAAATACTCATTACTGTTTTGAATGTTAAATTTACTTTTATTCCATATCATCTCTTGTGCTGTCAGTAACAGTATTTTCTGTAGAGGGGAGATGCATTCTACAAAGGTAATAAAAACATTGTTCACAAAGAGCTTTATACAAATTCAGAATTAATTTTTTTGGCAGGAAGGAGCACTTCTCTGCCAAACATATGCACTTGGCATGGTTTATCTGAATAAAGCTGAATGACATTTGCGTTACTAGGAACCTTACTGAAATAAAGGACAGTTTGGAACTAAGTAAAATTAACCGATACAACAATAAACAGAATTGTCTGGATTATTTTCTATTTGGTGAGCCATGGAGCTTTGCGACATAGTGTTCAATTCAGGCAGAAAATTATCAGCCTTTGTTCTCCTGTGAATTATGACAGTTCTGTTTGTTCTGTACATTGCTGAGGATGGTGGTCTGGGGACTTACTCTTCATGTCCTGAGCTCGCTGCACAGCATGGGGATTGCCACACTGGGCCACACATGACTTAACTGACAGAGAAGATAAGGCAAGGGTAGTCTGAGCCAGCTAGTCAACCTTATAGCTTCTAATTCCTGAGAAACACCAAGATCTGAAGGACAGAGTCAGTAATGTGGGAGGCAGTAGCTTTGATCACAATAGCTATTAGTGAGGTCCCCTGTCCTAGCATGAGGGACATTGCAGAGATCTGTGTCAGTCAAAGAACCCCAGAGGAACAGATGGCAAGTTCCAGTCTGGGGCACAATGAAGATGCAAACTGAGAGGTCACAAAGAGGAGGCCACTGCCTTGGAGCAGATCGATCATCAATCACAAAGTCATTCCCAGGCAATGGTAAATGCATCCTTAATCCACCTTGTCAAGGGTTATGGGGAGAGCTGCTGCTGAACAACGAGTTATGAGCCCTCTGAGTAATTTATGTGAGTATTAGGGAAAGCAGAAACAACAGGACAAACCCACGCTCTGCATGTGAGCTGGGTGAGGGGGTCCAGATACTGCTGACCACTTAATGTGTTTGTAACTGTGGGTACTGCAGAAACACATGCTTCCTTTGGAGATAAGGCTTGGCAGCATGCATTGCAATAAATGCACTGAAAATGTAATGCAAGCAGCCCACCATGAGGTCATCTGTTCATTTTGGGCTTAGCAGAGTAGCAATCAGCATGTTGCTCCTTGGGCTTAGAGAAACTTATGTTTCTTAGAGTTATCTCTATCTTTTGCCCACATTTAATGAAATATAACCCCATTATCTATACAATGGGTTTAAGACTTCAGTGCTGGCCAAAACCATACTTTCCACCTGCAGTGTCTGCAGCATGTGCATGTAGCAGCTTCACTGGCTGCTGCCCCTCTTCCTTCAGCAGTTACTCCCCAAGCAGCCGTAGCTAGAGCCCAACCCCAACACCCAATTACCAGACCCCAGCCTCCCACTGATCTGTATCATACCACAGGGCAGGACAAGTCTCTGCTGCAATGGCCTGCGATGGCCTGGTTGGACTGTCTGCAGTTTTTGAAGGGAGACTGATAAATTGTCTTAGTTGTCAGGTTTGGTACTAAAATCTTGGGAAAATAAAACAAAGCTCTGTGAGGTGGAAGTCAACTGGTTTCTGCCAGGTGAAGGTCTGTTCTTGTCTCCTTGCACCCAGCAATGAAAGAACACTCCAAAAGTGGAGTGAACCATGTTCCAAACCTGACAATTCTCAGGTTATATACACAGCTCATTCAGAAGATCTTCTCCCTTTGCATACACCATATTATTAACTACTGAGTGTTAACTGACAGGAACTGTACTAGTAATATGGCAAATATTAACATTATGATTAAATCTGAACTAGATTTATTCTCTAAATAAACATGTTCCTTATCTTGGAGCTGGCTGATATTCTTGTGGCTGTGCAATACAGATACATTGCAAAGCAAATGATGTAATGTCTCCACCAAAAAGTTCATTATTTCCCTTTCCTGTGCTCCCTTCCTGTGTTTGCTGTTCTTTCAAGCATTGCCTTGTGCAGTGAAATTCTAGTCATATAAATACTACTACTACCGAGGAATTGAAGTTAGTAAATTTGTCTCAACATTTGTCAGACTTTTTTTCCCTAGGCTTGGCTTTGAAAGAAAAAGAAAAGCCACTGGTAAAAATACTTATAACAGTTTAGTGTCTTAAGAACTAGATCTAATTATAACAACAAATTCATTCACAAAACACACCCATTCTAATTACAGATTGGTCAACCCCCATTTGTTTTGTATTGGGAAAAGTTAAATTAACCTTTCTGGTTTTGGTAGGAATCCACAGGGAGGAATTTTCAGGAAGGGCTCTCTGTGTATTATTTCGGTTACACTGCACCCCTGAGAGGTTTTATTGAGTGGGGCAAGGCTCTGCTGCTCTCCAATTAGAGTTCCACATGCCTGCCTTTGTATTAATATTTTTAAGAAATCATAAAACTGATAAGGGGGTTCTGAGGGTAGTGTAAGGTTCTAAATTAATAATTTCCTCTTCAAGCCTACAGCTGCTAAAATTTTGAATCAGATTGTTCTCTGGAAGTATTTTTAAAAGTAAATGTTAATGGGCATAATGCTTCACATAATTTTAGAGATTTATTAGAAATGTGAATTATAATTATCCAAGAGTTGCATACTTGTTGGTCAAGAAATCAATGATATAATACTTAAAAGCAACTTTGTGCCTCATCAGGCAAAAGCTGGCTGAACAGGCTTCTGGTAAACTGTAGGAAGGTATTGGGAATAGGAGGAAATCCAGCTCTTGGGACAAGGAAGGTGAATTGGGGCAGATGCCTGCTGTCAGTGATCTTCCCTCTACAGGTGATGTGTTCTTCAGTTTCCTCTGTAGTTTTCTGGAGCTCTCAGAAAATTTTAGAGCCTTTAAATTCTTAGCTTGACTTCAGACCATGATACGATGTGCTTTGCACCTTGAGCTGTGATCCTGGGTTCCCACTTACCTAAATCAGAGGACCTTCTTAGAGAGCACTGTGCCTCCCTACAGCTGCCTTTTGCCCTGGCTCCCACCTTTCCTTTGTGAGAAAATTAAGGCATAGGCAGACTAATAATAAATTCTGTCAATAAGGCCTGTTCCCAAAATATATCTGGTAGGTAAACAGGCATAAATTGTTGTGGGTTAAAGGATAAGCTTGATCCCAGACATTACATTGGCAAGAGTGCGGTAGTGGCTGTGTATTGAAACAGATGTGAGGTAGGACATGAGTCTAAGAGGAAGTAAAAGTGATCCCTCGCCAGGAGGGGATTTTACTCAATTTTACTGAGAAATTTTAGCTGAGTTTTGCTGAGACTGTAGAAGGAACGAGGTGAGGAGAGCCATGTACATGCAGCTTCACAAGAAGTCACACCCATCAGTGTTTTCCAGACCCTGCTGAGGTGCAGCTGCCATAAACACAGACTCACCTTCATTGAGTTTGACTGGTGGGCACAGCACTGCTGCAGTAATGGCCTTGGGCAAGCTATTCCTTTCATGGTTGTCACATCCACTCCTGTGAGAAGGAAGGGAAGCTTCCTTTCTTGTAGAAATGGAGGGACCCTCAAGGAATCATGTCTGTAGAGAAAAAGGGAAAAACCCTCTCGGGGTTGAGAACTTTGGAAGGAGTACAAATTTTGGCCTGCTTTTTCCTCCTTGGCTGGGTTTCACGGTGGCATCATCAGCCATGGAGTTGGCTTTGAGATGTGTTCTCCCTTTATATGTCAGAGCTGCCTGCTGAAATGTCAGGTAGCTGGAGTACCACCCACTACACCTCCTGAGGCTGGACCATGCAGGACGTGCTTGGAAGTGCTTATGTGCACATTTATTTATGAAACTGTAGCTGCCACTGTAAGCACACCTATGTGTGCTTATTTATCTCCTTAGAATGCTACACATAAAAAATATTTAAAAAACAAAAACAATTTAAAATTAATTGTAGAACTTCTAATTAAAGTTAATATATCTCAGTATGAAGATTATATGCCTAGCATCAGCTAACCAGCCCTGTTGGTATTTGTATGATTGGGTTTCTCCCTTTGCTTAATGAATTTGTCTTAAAGTCCTGTTCCTTTTCCTTTCCCCCCATTATTCATTTTACAGCCGCAGGTCTTTTACATTGAATGCTGTTCAAGAGTTCTCTGCACTTTCTCATGAGCCTTTCTCTCTTACAGTACTTGTTTGAATGCTTCAGATGTATTAAAGATCTCATCTTTACAATCACTTTGCATATGCATTCTCCCCTCTATCACGTGCGGATTCCTCTCTGATCACAGCTTATCTGTATGATGCCAGGTATCAGAAAAAGACCCAGCAATCAGCCATGTCAGAGAGAGATTCTTCATATGGACCTGCAGTACAAGTAGTCCTTGTCAAGGAGAACTTGTTATACCTTAACTTAGCCTTATTTGCAAATTAAAAACCCAGCATTGACTCAGTAGTCAGATCACCTCTTAAGCCTTCTCCCTGATTTGCTGAGATAATTACTTCTAATGCAGGATTTGTTTTCAGTGCTGGGTTATTTTTTGTGATTCTGCTGTTAAGTATCTTTAAATGCTTCTCACCAGCATTTTTCCAATGCTGTTTACAGAGACAGTGGCAGCCTTTTCTTTTGCTTGGCCTTCCCCACAGCCTGACCTCATCTTCATCCAAAGAGGCCATCTCCTCCCCAAATATGAGGGAAACAACTGAAGATGGAGTAAAAGAAGGGAAATATTAGATATACTTGGAAAGAATTTGCCCTATAAAATACACAGCGAGCTGTTTAAGCCTTGAACAATCAAAAAAAAAGAAGTATCAAGATAAAACGGCAAAAACAGCATAAAGAAACTTTCTTAAGTGCCCTTTGCACTAGCAGGGATGTGGTTGGAAATATTCCTTCTCTCTTTCCCTTTCAACTTGCTTGCATTGGAAGTGATCCATTCTGGGTTGTGTAACACCAGCTGACTAACTCGCAGCCAACTCCCAAATCAGTGATCAGAAACCACATCCAGCCAGCCTTATCCCCTGAGACTGCTTGTCTCCTGCACCTTTCCCACCAGTGACAGGGAATTGGCTGCTTGTCCTTGGACAGCAATCCTTACCCCAAGCCCTGGCTGTTCACCACGTTCCCTCTGTTGGGTTACCTTCCCACGCCCACCACATCTCCCGAGATGGAAGACAGTAAAGAAATAAGGTCTAAACACAAACTCCATTCTTTTGTAAAGTAAAGCACTCGAGAAGGCAGGAGATTCAAGCACATAAGCAACTCCCGTGCTTATTATTAAAGGTGATGTTTGTGTCTGAGATGGAGACAAAACCAACTTGATCTTACATAGACATAAACTCCTTTCCTCCCTTTGGCTTTAATATAAATATACACTACAAACGGTGCTGCATTCTGAAGTGCCTCCCATGTAAACATCTGACAGTGGTGAGCATGAAACAGATGAAAGCTATGATAAGTCAGTGAACACATACAGCTGAATATGATACACCACGTCAGCAATATTTTAGATAGCAGGTATAAAGCAGTTCTAGAAAATGTGTGTTTAGCGTCATGTTGTGAAGATACCAGGGTTTTTCTTTCTGTTGCACTCTAGGTCTGTAGGACATGAGTTTCATTATCTTGGATGGTAAGTTGAAAATGGCTTGGTCTCTTTAGCTGGGTAATCATATGTGCGGCCAAGCAAAAAGAAAAAAAAATGCAAACCAAAAGTAGCTGAGAGATTTATTCATGGCTTCGAAAAATGTAGTCGTTCACATAGATAAGGAGATGCTTACTCAAGAGAAAAGTAAAAAAAACAAACACAAAAAAGCCTGAAAGCTGTGTGCTCTTGGCAGGGAAGCCTCTAAGGATTACCAAGTGCATGAGTCTCAGTGTGAAATTACAGGCTGTGATTAAGTAGATGTGCTTCAGCATTTTGAACCTTCCTGATTTTATGTTTTGACC
This sequence comes from Machaerirhynchus nigripectus, assembly GCA_013397975.1. NCBI lineage: Eukaryota > Metazoa > Chordata > Aves > Passeriformes > Dicruridae > Machaerirhynchus > Machaerirhynchus nigripectus. The sequence continues at coordinate 178,876 of VZRQ01006644.1, forward strand.
ACCACAGTTCCAAACAATTTAAAATGGGATCCTAGAAACACATGATGTCACAGCATCTCAAAATACCTGTGACTAGGGATGTAATGAATGAAAAAAGTTCTTGAAGAGCCAAAGAATCTGTTTTCAACAGGACCCAAGGTATCTGGCCTTCAGACCATGATATGATAGCAAAAAATTTTTCCAGGTGTCCTGTAAAGATGTGTAATTGCATTATATTATCCAACCACTAGATGTCTGCATACTGTAGAGCTTCAGGCAGGGTTTGTGCCCCAACATAAAAGGCAAAGAAAATGTGTATCTGCAGATGTATCATAATGTGGCATCTGTTTTTTTCTGACCTATGCCCCTTGTCCAAGGAGGGATCTGTGGGCAAAGAGGTACTCTGAAAGAAAAATTATGTGTATGAAAATGACTGGTTTCTGTTAAAACTGGAAAGTAAACTGTAGATTAGGACATATGTCAGGGTCACATCTATTCAGCTAAAATTCACAAATACAAGAAATTAAATATGGCAGGGCCACCAGTGATTTTAGGAGCACCGTTAATCCCAGTGCTGGTGTGACCCCAGCTCTTCAGGGAATCCCACTGCTTTTTGTTGCTTATTATTTGCAAAATAGAGCCCATCTGTGTGATTTCAGTGGAATCAGAGCTGTTAGGAAGTGTAAGGTGAGCTGTGAGCACTGTGAGCTTGCAGATAGTCCCCCAAGTGCTTGCTTTGCAGTAACAGTGTTAAAACAAGGACACATCTTTCCCAAACCATAGGACAGCCCAGACTAAGTGTGCGCTGCATGGGCAGTTGTTTACGTACCCGTTTGGCATAAACACTTTCCTCACAGCATTTCCCAAAGGCACAGTGATCAGCAGCCCTTCCTAGGTGCTTGCTGTGCTGAAATGCCAAAACTGGGATGGGAAAAAAAAAAATCCTGTGCTTTCAGGGCCTTTGCTACTGCCAGGAAAGCATATATTGCCTGTGTTTGGATACCCAGCTTGAGAGGTCCCCATTATCTGAGTTCATGGGAATAAGTGAAGACTGTGAACTTCTGTGAAAATTACTGGTTTACACAGGGCAGTACCTGCAGTGTCTCAAGTGAGCACCACTACACAGACAGATTAACTGTGTCCTATAACCCTTGAATGTGAACTCTTCCTCCTCTCTCCAAAGGCTTCTTCACACCTGTATCATGTTGCTTTTATTTGTTGCTCCAAAATACAGCTTCCTCTTGTTTCTCCTGATCTGCTGCCTTCCCTTGCTGTTGTGAATTCTTTCTCAAACACATTTAGTAGCGGGTAGCTGCCGATCACAGATATTTTTTTGTGTGCTACTTGATATCACAGTATTCACTCTTTCCCAAAAAATTTTGAGTGCTGTTCAAGACTTTCCATGCTTCTTTACATCTGTTGGCTAATTAATGAAGTAACAGTTCCTAAATTCATTTTCTCATAAACAAAATTGAATCTAATATTAAGAATTCATTCTCATTTTAGAGTTGATTACCATAATTGTGGTTCACAATTAACTTTGTTTTTAATCACTAAAAGATTAACAAGCTCATTTCACACCACTTTCATTCAGGTTCATAAATGCAAAAAAGGAAGTTCTGATAGGTGTCCTGCGTTTACAAACTGCAGAAAGTTTCTTTCACTGTCCTTAATAGTAAGTGTCAAACTTGTGAAACTTAGGGACAGATTGATGAGGAATTTTTTTCTCTTTTTAAGAAGTGGAGGAGCAATTAATAAAATGTCATTGCTACTTCTTTTTGAATTAGACTAGAATCCTCTTGCCGTATATGAGAATGCTAAATTGTGCAGTTCTTCACCTTTTTTTTTTTTTCAATTCACAAAGCCCCTGAAATCCTTTGGTGACGATTATTTGCCTTCGAAGATAGGTCTTCGTTCCACCTACAAGAAAAGGAAGTGGCTTTCTTGACATTTTTAGAACTTTTCTGAATTGCAGGGAAATTTTAATTAAGTTAGAATACCCTAAATTACTGAGATTTTAAATTTCAATCAGTTTTAGTAATGTTTTTTAGGGCTTCTGTTATATTAGCTAAATTTCTCTTATCATTGAGTCTCCAGCTCCTGTATAGAACAACTTGCATTCAACATTTGTTTTATTGTGTACTTGTTTTTATTTCTCAAAAAGAGAGAAAAGAAAAAGGAATGCTTTTTAAGAAAGTATCTATCAGTTGTCCTGTAAATGAAGAGAGTGGTAATATGTGGTTACATTACCAGTTCTTAACGGGAGAGATTTTGTGATCTCGAATACATACCTCCTCTTGCTAATCAGCCAGCTAAAAAAGAGCCATCTGGTATTACTTTGGAAATATTTTCATATAGAAAGAAATTAGGCTAGGCATAGATGAGATTGAGTTTATGTTTTTTTTTTTAATAATGATGTTTCTTTCCTACCAATGTTTAAGAAGGAAGAACCAAAATATATTCACTTTTGTGCAACAGAAGACCAAGTGATGAGATACCCCTCTTCCCCTCACTTTCATTATGCCTGGCCCTTTCCCTAGCAGTCAGAAGAATGAGAGAAAAGAATCAAAACATGGTGTCCTTCCCAGCAAAATCTTCCAGCTGAAATTTTAGCTGTAGTAGACATCTACATGAAAGGGTAGGACTGTTACCCAACTCAAAGCAGTTGCACCTGTAAGAGGGGAACATTTGGCAAGAGCAAGGAGGGAGTTAGAGTCAAGACTAAGTCTGCTCTCAAGAGCTTTTCAACTGCTGATTTACTGAGATCACGTGGGGGTTTATATCTCCTTGTCTTTCATTATGTTTTAATGAAATTTTTTCCCCTTCTCCCGACAGAGTCCTCCCATTTTCTTGTTGTATTCTTCCTGTTTGTACCCAGCAGCAACAACCTTGGCTTCAGAGCTGCGGCAAAAATTTACTCAAGTCTGTGTGTGCAATCCAGACTTCACCACCACAGTGACTGACAATTACTCATGATCAGCCAACGTTAAAGTGGAAAGGGTCACTCTGTTAGGCTTTGTCTTTATAAAAGAGACCACAGAAATTCGCCCAGTAATTCCTTCATCAATTTGAGAAGCTTGCATTGACCTTCTGCCTCATCTTGAGTTGCCTTTAATCTGTATTCTCAATGCTTTACACCTGGCACTGTGTGTAACCATATTTGCACTACCTGCAGTTTTGTACGTGGCTTTCAAACCTTTTGTTTCATGTGCTACATTTCTTTTTAAATTTATTTTTTTCCCTTTTAAGTCACGTCTCATTTTTTTTTGCTCATCAGCTTTCCTCCAGTTTTATACTTTTTACTTTCCTCCTAGATTCTTTCTGTCACATACCATTTCTGTCAACAGGCCGCACACGGGTTGTGCTTCCACTGTATAAGATCTGTGTGCTCCTGGATCAGCCTGTGGTGCAAATCCAATCTGAATGAGGCACGGGCATATTTCTGATGAATTAGCCAGAGTACAGTATATGGATATATGCCAGGCTTTATCCCAACTATGGGTAAACAGATGATGTGTATTCGGCATAAAATTAGAGTGGGCAGGATGAGCTAAAAACTGATCTGTCAAGACAGATTGAAGTTGTACTAAGAATTCAAAATATTTGGAACAAATTTGAACTGACAGACTGAAGTTGTTTTAGTGCTTTGTGTCATATGGCCACAGGGTTTTTGATCTTGTAATAGGCATCTTAAAACAGGTTTACCATCTTGTCTATTTACAGCCTCAGTAACACTAATGTCAGCAAAGTAATGAACTTCCTGCTATTAAGACCAGAAAGAGTCCTTCGGGTAATTTCGCCTGATCCTTTAATGACCCAGACAGTAAAATTCCCTTCATTAGTCCACAGTGTGTTCAATACCCTTCTGTCATCCTTCAGTATCAAGGCCCCCTGACAGAAAATATGGGAAACATCCAGTAATACAATGTTGTTTGGACAATACAGTCAACACATCATCTGGGAAGCACCTGTCTGGGATTTGTACCTAGAGTCTCACTTTCACACAGAACCTTGGCAAACCTCTTAGCTTAGAAACAGCCATCCTCAGCCTAGGTCTTGGCAATCCCTGAGGAGTAAGGCACCAGCTGTGGATAAGGGACAGCTGTGGTTGGTGGTTGCACACAGGGTAACTCTGTTGCCTGCTGCTTGCCAGCTGAAATCAGCATTTGGCCACCGGAGTCAGAACATGCTTGAGAGGGGTTTGCAGGCTTGGCACACCCAGGGCTTGTGCCTCAGACAGACACAGGATGGAGATGCAGTCTGAGAGAGTACCACTGGCCCCTATGTCTGCAAACGAGAGCAACCTAAGGAAAAGCTCCTCCATCCCTAACGGGAGATCCAGTACTGAACTCTGAACTTTATGAGATGAAAGTTTTTCCTGTTCATTTGTGTACCTGCAGATCAGGGATACGGTTAGGGGAGAAGTTGAGTGAGAAGATAAGAAAGAAGACAGATGCACAAATTGACGGAAATAAATCCAGAATCTTTCCTGACACTGAAATCAGATGACAGGTCTTACGTGAAGACCCAAACAAGACCACTTCCAACAGGGACACTGGAATCTCTTTGTGGATGAACTGAGAGTGACAAAGATCTTTTTACTTTTAAAAGTTTTTAATAAATAATAATGTGGGGGACTAAAGGCACATAAAAGTGCATATGCACTTCTTGGGGAAAATATTTATCATTTTCTACCCACTTCATTGCATAAGATTCATTGCATCTGATGGTAGCATGTTTGTATTTGGCCAAAGTGTAATGCTTTTCTCTAAAAATAACAAAGTCACATTTTTGATCTAGTAAACCACCTACCTTTGTGCATGTTCTTACATCATCTCCCAGAAATAAGTTTCCTCTTTTTTTCACTCTTGTTAGTCCTTCAGCTCCAGCTGAGGACAAATGTGTCTGTTCTCTTTTCCTGACTCACAGATCTCCAGAATATGTGGTTTTTTTATACAAAAAGTATCTTACTTTGATGTTTTTCAGGTACTGAACAAGCAGTAGGGATGGTCCAAATACTTCATGTCTTCAAAGCTCTGTTAAAGACCTATCCCCTACATACCACTTCAGCCAAGTCATCTCTGAGCAGTAGGAGACAGCCTGGAAGCTCTTTGATGCCTGCTTATCATGTTTGCTGTATACTTGCACAAATTTCCCTCTAGCCAGGGCTGTAGTAAGAGTACTCAGAGTACATAATATTTTACCCTTCAAACAATGCAGTTTGAATAAGGGCAGAATCATAGAATGGCTTGGGTTGGAAGCGACCTTAAAGGTCATCTTGTTCCAACTCCTCTGCCATAAGCAGCAACAACTTTCACTAGACCAGGTTGCTCAGGGGCACATCCAGCCTGGCTTTGAACATGTACAAGGATGGGACATCTACAGTTTCCCTGGGCAACCTGTTCTCACTGCCCTCACAGTAAAGAATTTCTGCTTAATACCTAATCTAAACCTACTCTCAGTTTAAAGTCATTACGTCTTGACCTATCACTACATGCTCTTGTAAGTAGCCCCTCTCCAGCTTTCTTGTAGACTTCATTCAGGTAATGGAAGACGCAATTAGGTCATCCTGAAGTCTTCTCATCAGGCTAAATAACTCCAACTCTCTCAGGCTTTCCACACAGGAGAGGTGCTCCATCCCTCTAATCATTTTTATGGGGTCCTCTGGAGTTGCTCCAACAGGTCATTGTCCTTCCTGTGCTGAGGACCCCAGACCTGGAAGCAGTACTCAAGATGGGGTCTCACAAAGATGGAGGCAAAGTATAGAGGCAGAATCACCTCACTTGACTCCCTGGCCATGCTGATTTGGATGCAGTCCAGGATACAACTGGCTTTGATTTTTGTTCAAATACTTAAATTCTCAAATAAATAATTCAGTATTAGAGTTGCAGGCTCTAAATATTGATTATTCACAGAAAGTTACTAAAAAATGGCATTGCTTCTGCCTAGCCATGCAGTCAGTCTCTTGAAAAAGGGACTGATGGTATGACTGGAAATGGATGGGCCTCAAGGGCACCTGCAGTGAGATCACATCTACTTTGGGAGACAAAGGCAGAGCCACCTCAGTGGCCCTGACAGAGGTCTGAAGTTTCACTGCTGGATCCAGGTGCTCAGGTGTTGAGCTGGAAGGACTTAATGAAACTGCTTGGTCCTTCCTCTGTCACTGAAGGAGAGACATAAAGGGGTAGCCAGAATAAAGTTTTATCCTCCTGCTATCTGCTCTACTTGGGTGAAGTTCAACAAGGCACCTTGAAGCAGGCTCGGTGGGAGCATAGGCTCCCAGAGGAGGTCTCCCCTTGCTTGTGAGGCTGCTGCTGCTGTAAAAACACAGGGGTGTTGAACTGCAGTGTCTTGTCCTACCCCAGCACTGAGGCAAGAGTGGCTGATGGGTATACGTACAACTTGCTTTGGAGACCTTCCCATGTGAGCCTTCCCCACCTGCTTAGAAAGCTTTTCCTCCGGGCTAACTGCACTCAGCTTCAGCGACTATGTCCCTCTGCTTTGTCCCCATCCCTCTTGGGCTCTTCGTGGTGCGGCAGTGCAGCAGGGCACCATGAGGGCTGGGGACTACCTGGGGTGGCAGGGTGGGCCTGGCAGCTGGTCCTGTCCCACCACCTCATCCAGGAACATACAGGGGCATGGGGCACACTGTCCCATATCAGGCATCTCCCTGGAGATAGGGACAGCCCTGGCAGTGCCCTCAGGCAGTGACACAGAAATTTGTTCTGTGCCTAACAGCCTTTTTTACCTTCTGTAAAGCTGTATTTGCATCTGTCAACAGTCCTGTCCTCTGAAAAAAGCCCGGTGCCCATCTCCACTATTTTCTGCACCAGAAATTTTTCTTAGTTTTGTTGGGTCTGTCACTTCTGTAGTGCAGAGAAGCCACCATCCCACCTGAGGACTGTGATGCAGGTGACCACCAGATGCTACTGATCCCAGCTAGTATCACCTCCTGGTGGTTTCTGATGTCCCTGTTTCCTGACCTCTATGCCCCCCTCATGGGTCTTACCTCAGCAGAAAAAAATTGACATTGGCACTGTGAACTCTGCTGAATTGCAAAATCTTCACGCCTTAATTTCATGGGCCTCATCAACAAGTCTTGGTACCACAGCAGCTGATTAAACAGTAACTAATCCCCTTTTGTTGTTGGAGGGAAAAGTAGAACAGTGAAACCTCTTGCATGTTGCCCATCTCCTGAAGTTAGAAGGGTAAAAAGGAAGAAAAGCAAATAACTATGCTTTGGATAAAACCTCCTGATCAGAAAAGGAGCTATTTATACATGCTCCTCAAATGATCATGTGCTAGCCAACTTTAAATTAATGTAATTTCACACCTGTTTCATAGCTCTTTCTTCTTTTCTTGTAAATATTTTTGATCCATAAGTGACATCAAGCAGCTTACTGGCTTCTAGCGGTGAGGAGGAGTTTTGCCTGAGTGCTCTGGGAAGAAGAAGCAGAGAGAGAGGTGAGGGGACCTCATGGTACTGGTTCTCAAAGGCCAAGTTCTCCCATTCTGCTCAGTCAGGCTCATCCATGCCAGTGGAAACTGCTTCAGTAGTGCTGCATTAAATACAGAGAGTAACCTGTACCATCCTCCTTGGCATGGGGTTTTAGCACCTGGTCTGAATGCCAGTGCTTCAAAAGGACTGCTGCATTTTCCTCAGGCATGAGAAAAAAACCCACAACCTACCTCTTCATCAATTTTGCTTCTCTTCCATAAAAAGAACAGTTTGAGGTGGCCGGATGGCATGGAGGGGTGAAAAAGATGATCATGCCATAAGCCCTGTGAACTCTTGTGGTGAACAGCTCTGTGACTTTGTCCTGGGGCAGCCCACACCTGGAGTGAAGGTATTCTGCTCTCGAGCATCTCCTTTTGGACACTCTTGCCCACTAAATTTCCTCTGCCTGAACAGGGAAAAGGCAGCTCTAATACACAAAGGCAGAACCTGGAGTCAGTTTTTTGTGCACCCGACTGATGTTTCCAAGTGTTGCCACCAGAGGATGTACCAAGCACATTTTTTGCTGTATCAACACACAAACACACAAACAGATTAAAATAGCCAGATCTACCAGCAGAGGTAGCATAACTTCTGTATCAACACAGGAAATACCAGTACAAACAACAGTTCTTGAAAAACAGAACAGAGAGAGAGAGGTAAGGAAGTTATGCACTGTATTTTCTGATGCATTTATCCCAGCTCTGTAGTATTTAACATATTAAATGGTAAATACATTTCTGATGTCTCTAATGCATTGCTAATACTGGGAACATCTAGCCTAGGCCACTTCCAGTATTTAAAGCAGTTTCTATCAAAGACAGCAGCCATTTTGATGTTTGAATATTTTTCATTGCTGTAATTAATCTTCTAGATCTGGGGTAGTTGGCAATTTAGACACCAGGCAGAATAGAGTGTTCAAAGAGACAATGGCTACTGGAGTGAAGCACTGACTCAAAAGCCATTTGAAAAATGGTTGCTATAAAAAGGAATGGTAAGAGCATCAACTGTAGATAGTGAGACAGCATTTAAAACTGGTGTTTTAGGGAAAGATCTGTAATCTTCTCAAAGACAATTGTCAAAGATTTCTTAGTGGTTATGCTCTGTGTCAACAAGCATATACCTTAAACTGAAAAAAAACTGAAAAAAAACAAGCCTCATCCTGGCATTATCCCTCTTACTACAGGCACTGAATACTTCTAAGAAGCCACAGGTATACTTCAAAATGTACCTTCTAAAAGTGTTTAATGTTGTGAAACATTCAGGAATACTCATCCTGCATTAATTGTTTTCAGACTTCATTAATGGTCTGACTCTGACCATTCAGTGTCTGTTTCAGTGCAAAACACCCCATTAAGTGGAAGAGAATCAAGCCTTGACAAATATATTTTAAAATTATTTGTCACCATGCTTGGAAATAAAGATAACTCCTTACAGGAGCTTTATCTTTTGTAGATAAACTGAGTTATGTAGTCATGGTCCCATCCTGAAACCAACTCATTTATGTCTCTGTGTTTGTTTAGGCACCAAGTCTCGTCTAATAACTCAGGAGTTATTAAATTTCTAAAACAACCTGTTTACTCAGCACATGACCCCTCTGTATTATGATAAACAAACATGAAAACAGATGGATTAAGGCAAGATTCACTGGTATCTGAAGTCTTCCAAGAAGAATTATTCTGGATACATGGTAAATTGCAGTTATTGTTTATTTGAATGGGCTTGTCAGTATAAAAATTAGCAGAATAATTTCCCTTCAGTTACAGTGTTTGCGACATCTGCAATTGCTGTAGTAGAGAAGAGTGGATGAACAGATTAATCTTCCATATTGTAAATACAATCATGTTCTTTCAGCTGTCAGTGTACTAGGGTTCATTTTTTAACCAATCATACACTTTTTCAGTTATTGTTACTATCACTATCCATTTAATCCTGTCCATTTGAACTCCACTTGCAAGTGCTGGGAAGCTTGAATGTTGCAGCAAATTTGTTTATTGATCATCCAATTATAAGATGAGATCTTTTTACTTACTTTATTTCTTCCTAATGGCAAACAAGCAAATTCTGAGGACTTTCTCATACTCTTGTATTCTCATGGCCAGTGTTAAGTATCTGTCCATGACTGCTGCAGCCCCTGGCAGACCTGTAACATATCAGGTCCTGAGCACTTTTTCTGAAAGTGGGAAGTCATTCCTCCCCCATCTCTGTGAAAGCAGATAGAGAGGGAATTTTTAGCCTTTGGCAGCTCAAGTCCCTGCTCACACTTTGGCCCATGCAGTACACAAGCCAACATCTAAAGCTTCTCACAGTACTTGCTTTGAAATCCCTTAGCTCTAAACAGTTAGGATATAACATTCCTTCTCTTGACCACCTTTGAATTTTATGTTTCCTTTATTTCAATAGCACAAAAGGAAATCAAACACATCATGGAAATCTAATACACAACTGAGCAAACAAAACCCAATCAACATCTAAGGAAGGGATTCCTCTTCTAGAGGATTCTTCATTCTTCTTCCAGAGGAAGAGAACAGTTCAAATATTAGTATATTTTTGGTTAGAGCCTGACTGACTGACTCCTCAGAAGCCCATCCACTCATAGATTCCAGCGTGCTGGTGTAAGGGGGAAGGCATCCTCTGGATACAGGATTCTCTGAACCCAGCTGTAGCCCAAGCTAGTCATTACAGCTAGAAACACTAGATAAATAGACACCAGAGGCTCCACAGGGCAGACCGGGGAAGAAGTTGCTTCTGAGAGCCCTGTCTATGAAGAGACTGGAGAGCCAGGCACAGCTGATCTAGTCAAGCCATTCCTTGTGATGATATTATTGCTGCTTGCTGCTACCATGGATCCAGCTGTGCAGTCCCCCACCTCTGGAGTCTGCACCTGAGCCTCAAAGAAGCACAGCCTCCAGAGGAACCTTCAAGCAGGGCTCAGGATTCCTGCTCCCCTCCTCTCTCCTGCTGAACTGTCCCTACACCCAAAACAGGATCCAGGTCCCTGTCCTCAGGAGCACCTGGCACATGCACTCTTTTGCTCTTTTGTTTTTGTCACGGTGTCTGCCATGAGGTGTCACTTGTACAGCCAAAGAGTAGGCAACCCCCCAAGATGCAACAGGTAGGACAATGCCTGAGAAACTCCATCACTCCGTGAACAGTGCCAGACAGAGCTGGTTAGAGCAGCCTTTCATCCTGGCAACACTCTTAGCTCTGGTGTGCACATATACACCCCAAAACTGAATTTTTCTCACAACTGTAATATCAGAAATCTCAAAAGAATTTTTTATTAGCTTGTGGGAGATTTCAGCTGTACTTCACATGGTCTTCTCCTCTGTAGTGGACAAATCTGGAGCCAATTTCTGGTGTGTAACTTTATCCAAAACCTCACTGTAGTCACTCGAAGTTCTGAGACTTCTCAGATGGGTGGCTGACAGGAAGCTGCCTGGTTACATGAGTTTTAACACATCTTTCAGCTGACTCTGAGACCAAAATGCAACATCTGCTAGAACATGCAAGGACGTCATGTGGATTTATGATATTTGCTTGAGGATTCTGGAGCCATAAACCAGTGAATGGACTACAATAAGATAAATACAGTATTTCTCTTCTGTCAAAGGCAATTCTGTTCCAATACTTTTCAATGCATTATTTAATTGAAAGCAGTTCCCATTTTGCTTAACCTAACAATTTGAAAGTTTAAAAGATAAGCTACATTTCTTTGTTTGACTATACTGTCAAATGCATTTGAAAATAAAATGCTCAGTCATGATAATGTTAAGACTTCTCTTTATGTTTGTGGGTTTAAAATGTTAAACCTAATAATACTCCTTTTTTGAAGCTGGGCCAATGCCACTTCACTTGAAGTCAATGGGAATTTTGCCAATGACTTAAATGAAAGCAAATTTCGGGCCTATATATTAGCTTCAGGCTTTAGGACTCCACAGGAACCCAAAACTTCCACTTTCTGAAAATTAAATATTTCCAACTGCACTGATCTCTCTGACTGTAATTTGCTGCCACATCTCCAAAAATGCATTAAAATGAACACTGACAAAGAAGGAAATACTTTATTTTACTGCTGCTAGATTCTAAAGTTTTAAAGTAACAATATACCCTTCCTTTTTTTTTTTTTCTTTCGCCCCTGAAGCATTTGCATTTCTCAAAGACATGAGACACAGTGCCAGTCCTGCAGGCAAATACACACAGGAGAATTGTGAAGCACAGGTACTGTCTGCATGTCTTCAACAAGCCTGTGCACAGCCTGGGAGCCCACCTACACACAGTGACTGAACAGCTATAGATGCTATAGAGACTCCAAAGATTTTTGAAGACCATTGTCTTTTAAAAGATTATTACAAATATTGATGTATTTTTCTAGTATTCATCAGTCTTGTTCTGTCATAATGGCTCAAAAAGAAGGGTAAGAAAAGTTTAAAAATTTTGTGGCCAATTCTAACCTAACTGATTAAATAAGCTCTTTTTTAGTTATTATGAAATCCTAATATACTCAGTAGGCAGAAGAAAGATGGACCAGATAATGTTTAACCTGAAAAAGAGAATGAATAGTCCTTTCAGCAGTCTTTAGAATGAACACTTGATATGTCTCACAGAAAATAGTTTCTGCATTTGGACCAGTACTCTATGAACCCCAAGTTATTGCAACCAGTGCTTTAATTACAGCCTGAGAATGCAGGTAAACATGAAGGAAAGCAAGAAAGAGACAGGACCAAACTCACTACCCTACTTACACATCAAATTTGAGATGTCAGTCTCCGCATAAAACAAATTAATCTCCTGGTTTTGGAGAGGCTTCCACCCTCTCCTCATTTGGTGATCAGATAGCTCAGAAATGAGCACAGCAGCTCAGCTACAAGTCAGGTGGCTCAGTGGTATAGAAGTGGCTACACCTGCTTGCCTGATTTCCTAGAATCAGCACACCTTCCAGGCTCAAGCAGAGATTTTATCTGCAAAGGAGTTCAGAAAAACTGTGAATACCCTTCTGAAATCATAGGATCACAGAATGGGTTGGTTAGAAGGGACCTTTAAAGTTTCACTAGGCCAACACATAAATATAAAAATATCGTATTTTACCCACAATTTCTTTTTTTGTACACCATTTCAGCATAGAGCAGTACTAAAAGTCATGTTCTTATTGCTGTGACATACCAGAAGTCATGGTCTGTCTCCCTCTGCCCAGCAGTTTTGAGGAACTAGTCTATCCACCCCTCCAAAAAATTTCCAGTATTTTACAAGGAACCGAATAGCTCTGCATGCTTTGCAGGCAAACACGCAGAATTCATCCTCTCCTTCCCTCTACTGATATCACAGGAAGTGGGGCCTGATTTAGAGACTCAGAATATCTACAAGATCCAACAGACTTCGAGCACTTTCGAAAAGCAATGCTTCCTGAAAACCAACACGTCTGCACGAGTTTTTTCCACAGCAGGATGTTCATTTACAAGTTCAACTTGAAGCATATTAGAAGTGTGTTATTATGTCTTTCTATAAATTATATGTATGCGGTAATCATTCCTTCCTACTCTGGATGGATAATGACAGATTGGTTTTATATATCTGAGAAAGATGGAGTTTGGGGTACAATGTAGTGGTTAAATAATTGCCAAGTCACCATAAAGACATTACTCCATCTAATGTGTACAATCGCACATTCAGTCAACTGACGATACAAGCCAAGCAGAACTAATCAAAACATTGAAGGTGGATGCTTGCTGCCAGCATCTCTCCCGCATTTACCAGACAAGCTATTTACAAACCTGGAATGTGAGCTACTTAACTGTGAGTGAATTGAGTTTTGAAAGTAAAATGTAGCTAAAATTAAATAAAAATGTTCACTTAGAAGAGCTGGAGAGTTGCAGGCTGGCTACAGATTAAATTTTCAGTGGTCATATCATTCACCAGTGATGATATCTTCACTTCTAGGCTTTCACTGACCTTCTGAAACCACATTTTCATTGTTTCATAGAAATTTATGTTATCACTAGATGTCCCAAAATCTTAGGAAACACAGCAGAAAATAAGCTCCAGAGATCATCTTCTCACCTCTTCAAAGGGATCAGCTGTCCTAAACCTTTCCTAAGGGAAGTTTATGCATCCTGCTATCATTTGTCTAATGCTGTAGCCGAAGAGCTGACGCAGATCACTTCTGCTGATTCCTCCAAGCTGGCACTGGGGGTCATCCTGTTATGTGATCTAGTAGTTCAAATGTACAAATATAAATGTTTTGTTTGATGTGTTATATCATGTGTTATACATAAAAAAAAAAAAGGTAAAGGAAATCAATTAGTGAAACTCACCAAATTAGATGGAGGATTATCAGGCTTAGTTAGATCTATTGACCTATTTACATTAAGTGACAATCTGTTGCCCTTTCATTTTGAGCAGCAATCTACTGATCTCTTGGTTTGTTGCCACCAGGTGCCAACCAGGCTGCTTGATCACTTCTCTCACCTCAGCAGGGGCAGAAATAGTCCATGGAGTGAGATAATGAGAGGGAGACCACTCCCCCTTTACTGTGTTGGGCAAAACATACTTGACTTTGCAAAATAATTTGATTTATTAACAACTAATAACAGAGCAGGATAAAACCAAAACTAACCACACCTTTCACCTGTGCCCCTCTTCTTCCCCTACCATCTTCCCAGTCTCAACTTCACACACAATTCTTCTGCCTCTTTCTGCCCTTGAGTGGCACTGGAGGGTTGAGAATGGGGGTTGCCATCATGATTGGCCATCTGCCATCAGAGTTGCCGTCTCAAAAAGAGAATTTGCCAAAAATTCTCCTCTTCTTTGCTGCTCCTTCTTTCTTGTACTCTTCTCCTACTCCAACACAGGGGCCCTTCCATGGGATATAGTCTAATCACCAATGGGATACAGTCCTCCACCAGCTTCTCCAATATGGGTCCATTCCATGTGCTGCTGTCCTTCAAGAACTGCTCCAGAATGAGTCCTTTCCACTGTATAAGTCATTACCTTTCAGTAATGGACTGCTCTAGTGGGTCATGTCCTAAAAATGGGGTATGAATAAAGTAGTGCAAGATATAACATGATTACTAGAAGACCTGGATTCTGAAATATCCATGAAAATATCAAAGTTGTAATATTAATGAAAATATGGACATTCTCTTTACCAAACTCATTCAGTATTTTAAAATATGAATAGCAGAAAAGATATTTTTTATTGTGTGTGTGTACATCATGCACATTAAAATCACTGTTTTAAAATTGAATGTTATGTGCTTATGTGATTAACTGTAATGAATGGACTCAGAACTGCTACCTAGTAGACTTAATTTCAGAATTTTCTAATTTCTGAGTGTTTGAAATGGAATTTAATATTCAGTTGTCTTGCTTTTTATCCAGAAATATCTATTTCTAGTAAAAGCCAATATTTAAGTATGCCTTTAATGCTAAGAGTTAGAAAAAGAGATTTATCTATTTGAAAAAAATGTCAAGAAAAAAATGGCTGTGAAATGGGTATACATCAATATTCCAATATCACCACATAAGTAGGCTTCATAAAGCTGCTAACAATTTGTGCATAAATCTTGACATTTGGTTTCATTATTTGTTTGTTTTTTATTTATATTCCTCATCGGGTTTATAGATGTTCTCTAGTGTGTACTTTCATCAGCTATCTTTCTTCCTAACCTGTAAAAGCTCATTTTGATTCTCCTACACAAAGCATCTTCATCTGATATCAGCCTTCTCACATCAGTAATTCTGTTTCCTCCTGTGAAAGGTCTGATGATCTGGCTGCCTGGTAGCTACCATGATTATCTGACACACACTGTATCTGTACTGCTACTTCATTCCTTCCCACCATTAAACTGGAGGGGAAAATGATGTCAGGAGACAAGAGAATGAGAGAATTATTTTGCATTAATAAAGCCCACAGCCATGACTGACTGATAAGGAACTAAGTGGTGATCGTGGAAGTGCTGCTTCACTCTCTTGATGGATGGAAAGGCGAAGGTATGTCTAAAAGTCATCACACGAACTGCAATGGGTCCTAATCAGGCATATCAGTACCTGATAAGTGAATGGCTTAGTGAAATGCTGAGTGAGGAATCTAAAGTGTCAACATGTGCCTTGTTAATTGCACTGCATGATGACAAGCAGTTCAGAAGGACCAGCACAGAAGATCCTGTTTATCTCTTCAGTTAGGATGTTGCTGTCTCCTTAAACAGAGACTAAGTTGAAAATAATAACTACATTTTAAACCAAAACGAATAAGCGAAACATTGACATGAGAGGAAGAAGTGCAAGATCCTACAGATTTCTGATTGGCAAGAGAAGACTTCTTGGATAACTGCTGTGAGGACAGACACATACCCTTTTTGTTTCACATTGCCTATAGCAAGATTAACTTTATATAAGAACAGGAAGCTGCTTGATGATAAAATACTATTGTTGAGTTGTTTTTTTTTCCTTCGTATTACAACAAGAAATAAGCTTCACAAAATAGAAATTTTGACCACACTGGCTTGTGATCATGACTGGGGGTTTAGCATTCACACAGTCTGTACCTAAACTGGGAACACCAGGACTCTTTTCAGGCTCACGTGTGAGTCCAGGCTGTGTCCTAAATTCAACCAGCTCAGCAAAGATGAAGACAAGCGCACATAGACTGCCAACAACCAGTGCTCTGGTTAGGTCCCCAAGCTAGAGCCCCACATGTATGCCCTTCTGACTTCTGCCAGACACAACCACTGATGTGAATACACCAACACTCATGCTTTTATTCAGATTTAAAAGTTAAGTAATTTTGGCTGCATGAGCGAGCCAAAAATTTCTTCTGGTGGTATGTCACCTTTCTGTAGCTTAAATTTGTAACGAGTTTAAAGTAATACCCATGATACTTTCTGATCTATTCCCCTGCAGACTTACCTTTACATTTACCATCTACTCAATTTCTGTTTCTTTGCAGATAGTACTAGGTATTTCATTACTTAAAAGATGTCCTATAATGAATACTAAACTGGTAATTTGGGCAGTCTCTGCTGAGAGTCTTGGTGAAAGCAGACCAATTTTCATCAGGAAAGAAGAGGAAGTCATGAGTATTTACCTAAGAATCATATCTAGAATGTAGAAATTTTTAGGTGAGAAAAGCAAAGAAGGATTCCAAAATACATTGTCACAATAAATCTAGCAATCTCATCTGTTCCTGGTTTAGCATTTTCACTTGACAGATTAACAGAGATGTGTAGCATATGGATTGCTGTGCTATGAATTATTGCATGTGGTATTCAGGCCTAAACTACATAACTCTTTTAAAATTATCTACAATGGAAAATTGTAAGTAAATTTTTTCCTACTTGGATCAATGCTAGTATTAGTGATGGGAAAATCAATTTAAGAATCTGTTAAACCCCAAAGTTCCTTGAAATTTACGACCATATGTCTAATTTTATTAATTTTAATATTCTATTTCCTCATTTATAGTGTTCCTGGTTACAGATCACACCAAAACAAACAAACAGAAACCTCCCCCCCCAAAAACCAACCAACCAACCAACCAACCAACCAACCAACCAACCAACCAAAAAACCCTCAAAAAACCCCTCGAAAGTGGCGGAAACCATCCCCCAGTACCCCCAGTCCTTCAAGAAAGACTTTTCTCATACTGTTTATGGCTAAAACCGCAATGAAATGAATTTCAATTAGACACAGATGCATACTGACAACGCTATGATGACAGTTCAATTACCATAATGCATTCAACACACAATGCACTTGTGTATTTGTGACATGTTTTTTCTTAAATGACCCTACTGAGAGGTTCCATAATTTTTGGCAATGCTTACCCAAGGCCCTGAATAGCTTTTACTAGTGGTTTTAGACACAGTGAGTAAAATCCAGGCCTTGTGAAGTAAATGCAACTTTTACTATATAGGTGGTGGGTCCAATCTCTGCATATTCAGCTTGCTGGATGTCTGCTGAAAATACAACACAGAAAAGAGGAAACAGTCCAGGAGGTGCCTGGAGTGAGTGGAAGAAAACTTCCTGACACAGATGTTGAGATAGCCAACTGGGACAGGTGCTCACTGGACCTGCTTTTTGTGAACAGAGAAGGGCTGTTAGGTGATGTGATTGTTGGAGACCATCACAGTGCACAGTGCTCACGAAATTATGGGGTTTTTGCTTCTTGGGTAAGTAAGGCGAGAGGTCCGCAGCTGCCACTTTGGACTTCCAGAGTTTGGACTGTTTAGGAGACTGATTAAGAGAGTTCCTTGGGAGGCAGTCATGAAGGGCAAAGAAGTCTAGGAAAGCTGGACATTTCCCAAGAAGGAAATCCTAAAGGTGAAGGAGCCTGCTGTCCCCATGTGCCAAAAGACAAGATGGCAGGGAAGAAGAAATCCTGGCTGAACAGATTTGTCTAGAATTCAGAGTAAAAAAGGAGAGTTTATGATATTTGGAGGCAGGGGCAGGCAACTCAGATTGTGAAGCTATGCAGGGAGTATACTAGAAGGTCTAAATCCCAGCTAAAATTAATCATATAGTGCTGCAAAAGACATTAAAAATGTTTCTATAAATACATCCACAACAAAAGAAGGGCTGAGGAGAATCTCCATTCCTTTTTGGTTGTGGGGGGAAACATCATGACAAAGGATAAGGCTGAGATACTTAATGGTTTCTTTGCTTCAGTCTTTAGTAATACCAACAATAAGACCTGTTAATAAGACCAGGTCTGGTTGCCCAGCCCCCTCAGCTGGAAGACAGGGATGGGGAGCAGGATGAAGCTCTCATAATCTCAGGGGAGATCGTCAGTGACCTGCTGCAACACTTAAGACACCCACAAGTCTGCATCAGAATGGATGGGATTCATCCAAGGGTACTGAGGGAGCTGGTGGGAACTATAGACCTGTCAGCCTGACCTCATTGCTTGAGAAGGTCAGGAAAGATGGAACAGACCATCCTGAGGGCCATCCCACAGCATGTGCAGAGCAACCAGGGCATCAGGCCCAGAAAACAAGGTTTGGCAAAGTCAGGTCCTGTTTTTGGCCAACCTTCTGTGACAGTGTCACCCATCTAGTGGAGAGGGGAAAGACTGGTTGTTGTCTAACTGGACTTTTGTGAAGCCTTTAGCACTGCCTCCCATGGCATTTTCCTGGAGAAACTGGCTGCCCATGGCTTGGACGGGTGTTACCTCAGCTGGGTAAAAATCTGGCTGGATGGTAAAAATCAGGCCTGGAGGGGGGGTGAATGGAATTGAATCCAGCTGGGAGCTGGTCACAAGTGGTGCTCTCCAGGGCTCAGTACTGGGGCCAGTCCTGTTTAATAGCTTTGCTAATGAACTGGACAAGGGGAATGAGTGTACCCTCAGTCAGTTTGTAGGCAACACCAACTTGGGTGGGAGAGTTGATGTGCTGGAGTGCAGGAAGGCTCTGCAGAGGGATCTGGACAGGATGGATAGATGGCAAAGGCCAACTGTATGAGGTTCAGCAAGGCAACAAGTCCTACAGTCTGGGGGCAGAGTGGCTGGAGAGCTGCCCAGTGGAAAAGGACCTGGGGGTGCTGGTCCACAGCTGGCTGAACATGAGCCAGCGTGGGCCCAGGGGACCAAGAAGGCCACTGGCATCCTGGCCTGTATCAGAAACAGTGTGGCCAGCAGGAACAGGGCAGTGACTGAGGTGCTGAAGCCATGTTCAGTTTTGATCTCCTCAAGAAAGACATTGAGGTGCTGGAGCATGTCCACTTGATGATCTGGAAGGACTTTTCCAACCTATATAATTCTATGATTCTGTATTCTGGTTCTCTTTCTTCAATATAAAGAGAGATGTTAAGAGTTTGTGCGATTGTCAAGGAATGTTCCTGACACAATCCAGAGTCCTTCACACTGGATTAGCAGTGCTGTGGTCTTGTATACGGTATCATACTCTCTTTCATGACTAAGAAAAAAGATTAAGTTAAATCTTTATTTGAACTCTCAGGGGAGTCTTATATTTCAGCATTACCCTTTAATTTTACTAATTTCTGAATTTCATTTCACTATGTTTATTTTAGGCTCAAAACTAATAAAAACTATTGAGTGGGTAGTCAGAGCTGTGTTACAATAATTTTTCAAGCAAAGTCTATATTTAAAATGAAGTATCTGTAATTCAGTTAAAGAGAATGAATTTCACAGCTTTGAAAAAAATTAGTTTTTGAGATAACTCATGACCCTGAAGGCAATACATCAGATGTATTTGCAACAGATATGGTTTTATACCTAAAATCTGCTGAATAAAATAATTTAATAGTAATAATAATAATAATAGTAATAATAGCTGTAAAAAAACCCCAACTACCCCATGTACACCAGTGGGTATTTTTAACCCCCAAAGATGAGAATGAAAATACTATTACATTGATACATACTGTGTTTTAAAACCTGTTTAAATATCAGGGCAGATCTTAGGGTGTATGTTGCTGGACCACATAATTTTTTAAATGATACTTTCACATTGGCTTATTTTGAGGCATAGGGTCTATAAAACTTCATTCATGTGCAGCATCTGTCTATTGAGAAAATGTATGTAGACTGCTTTTACAAAGCCTTAGATAAATTAATATCTCTATCCAAGTTAAGGTGAGTCTGTGACATGAATGATAATTGTGTAAATGGTAAAAAAACCATGTATTGTTAAGTTCACATTCCAATAATTCTGGAGTTTTATTAATTTGATACTTCCTTATGAACATTGAAGTTTATCATCTGCTTCTTAAGCATAATATCTTTCTGAAAAAAATGCTTTTTGGAGTATAAAACAATAACAAAAAGAATTAACTCAAGTCAACATTGGTTATTTGAAGTGCTTCTTGAAGTGCAGTACCACATGCCAATATCGTGTTCCCTTATTGTATCTGAAGTGTGCTACAAACTTTGGAAATCACACTCCCTCAACCATACAAAGCATTTACTCTTCCTTCCTGCAACACAAATAACTTAAGTGGCTTCTTTAATCGTGTGTTTCTTTCTTAAGGAAGGGAAATTTGGTATATTTCTTACCACTGCTGATACTTGCCATCTATAAAAACAATGTTGCCTGGCTTTCTACAAGTTCTTTTCACAGGCTTCATTACTCTCCTCTGGATAGATATGTTGCCCATTTCTGACAACAACAGACGCAGTGCTTTCAGACTCTACAGAAAGTAATGGTGCCTGACATTTTTAGGGTGATAGTCTCTCTATGGTTTTAGTGCTAATGGAGACAGACTTTTATTCTTCTTGAAAATCCAAACCAGAATGTAAATGGCTATGTAGTAAACAGAACAGATTCCTTTTTAATCCCAGTAAATAAAGAAACCCTCTTATTGTAAAGTTATTGAAGTTTCAAAACAACCCAACACTTTCTATCCAGAGCTTGTTTTCTTTAGTACCTATTAGATAACATTTATACTGAACAACTACCAATATTTATCCTTTATACATAAGGGAATTTGACAACAGTTTGCATGACATCAGCAGCAGGTATTTACAAATGAGAACAAACCTCAGCCAGACTGGCTATAGTGACTCACAGAACCATTTCGAGTTAGGATGGTGTGTTCAGATGGCTTAAACTAAATGAAAATCTCCGTTACTTTGAATTGGTCCTATAGCAGTTCTGAAGCAGATTCTCTACTTACTGAAAGGGGCTTGATAAATAATATTTTGTTTCTTTTCTTAGGAGCTAAGGATCCAGTGTAAAGAATTCTCTATGGTCCAAAACAGGAAGAGAAATTCTAAAATATTTTAGAGGATAGTTTGAAGGGCAGGGAATTTTCATAGTGGGTGGTTTCCTAACAATGGTAAATGTACAGGCTTAGCATCTGGGAGGTGATATTTCTTGAATAATAAGTACTGAACAACAATCCCTGGATATCATGTAATTCCTGTAATAACATAATTTCAGTGTACAGAATAGCTTCTTTTGAGCTCTTGCTTCAGGCCTGAAAATCTGTGATATTCTGTGTTTGACTACCATCATTTTTACACCAGACTGAAAGAGGTTGCTGAAAGAGTGCTGTTACTCATGGTACTAAAGCCTTAACACCCATCACACGTATCCATTCTGATGCATCTGTCTAATGCACGTGCAACTGGACGTGATGGGATTCACCCCCACATGATGTTAACTGAGTACGTCACACTTTGTCAGACAGCGGCATAAAGGCACCGATGGTCAAAATTTCAAGCTGGCCATAAAGTCCCAAATTTGCAGAGGTACTAGATTTTTCACTATGCACTCAACATTATGTCACTGAGGTTTTGCCCATCGTTGTCAGCTTTGTTGTACTGGCTTTTGGAAAAAAGTAGCTCTGCAGAGGCCAGTTCTCAGGCACAAGAAAATGTTAGTGTTACGAAGAAATCAGGCCAGTTTCAAGAGGTTTTTAAAGTAAAATGTTTTATGTTCCTTAGTTCAGTGAAATATTTTAATCTAGGCAAAGCAATCTGCAACAATTCTCAAAGGGGTTGGAAGACGTAAAATCTAATTGAAACAGTCCAATAAACATATTAATTTACAAAAACTGCATGATTCATCAGAAAATTGTTCTGACGGAAAAAAATCTGTGTGGGTCTCTTTGAAACTTTACTTCAGGTAATATGCAAGATATTTTCTTCCAGCTTTTGGCCTCTCAAGAAAACACATATTGATGTTTTAAATCAGAATGCCACTGATATCAGGGCAATAGTTTGGTACCACCAGCAACTGTTCAGAGATATGATTATACAGTCATTAAAGAGGCAGGTTCTGAACTGATTTATTTTTATTTGTGCTCTCCTGGAAGTTCGAAAACCACATGAGCTCATTAGGTATTCTTCATTTGAAAGCTAGGAGTCAAAAGTCTTATTTTAATTCTTTTTCACTAAAGTTTTCTCTGGTTTTGTTTTACTTAGCCTGCTTCCTCCTGGCCTCTATGTGAAAAAGAATCTCCTATGATCACCTCAAAACACTGAGTTCATGATCATCTAAGTCTCCTCGGCCTGTGGAATGACTCTAAAAATCTGTGTCTCTGCCTGATTTGGAGTCATTTTAGAAGACCATAGTCCACCTATCTAGATATAGAAAAGAATTGCCCCAGTTATTAAACCAGATGCTGAGCCTCTCTCCTGCCCTTACATCCCCCATTCACTTGACTGTAGAAATGAATTTTTACTGGTAACCTTGACTATGTCAACAAAGCAAAGAGTTAACCTCAGTTAAGCAACTTCTCATACCGATGCGCACACACACAGATTATGCAGCAGGAGAAGAGCAGGAAAGTTACACACATAGAAAGTCATCAAACTCCTGAATACCGACATTAATGCAGAATTTTGTCACCCACAGAAGTTTTGGTTTTGATCTGAGTTACAATGGCCATTTCAGGTCTCAATCTTTTTAGCTTTACCAGATTTCATGTGGCAGTTTATTCGTTTCCACTGACTTGAAAGGTTTACATTTGAGAGTTTTACATTGTACTTTTTTTTGTTTTGGTGGGGTTTCTTTGGGGTTTTTTTACGTTATTATTTTTATAATGTTCTGCTGAAATTTCACCAAGACATTTCATACTTCAGTTTTCTGTTTCCATCTGAGCACAGAACTCTTCAAAGTTAGCAACCGTCAGCTGAGCATAGTTACTTCAGAGCTCACCAGGAACAGTGACTCAGAAGGTGTCAAGTTCTTGCTGTAAAATGAACACTCAAAACTGAATTAAAGGTTAAAACTAGACAAGAACTTACCAGAAAAAATGGGATATATATGTTAAAACATACATATTCCAAAAAAGGTCACATCACTTTTGTTCAGCCTGGATCAGTGGAAGTCATAACATGAATCCAAACAAATTTTGTGTGAAAAGAACATTTTCTCCAAAACCAGACAAGATTTTCTTTTGAATGAAATGATATTGAGTGGTCCCAGAGTCATGTGAGTACTAAACATTCAAGCATTTCAGTACTTTCGGGGGATGAGAAAGACAACCAGGGTCTTTACTCTGGCAAAGCCCTGCAAAATATAATGACTAGGAGTTAAAACAACTTAAGTGAA
Source organism: Machaerirhynchus nigripectus (assembly GCA_013397975.1). Classification (NCBI taxonomy): domain Eukaryota; kingdom Metazoa; phylum Chordata; class Aves; order Passeriformes; family Dicruridae; genus Machaerirhynchus; species Machaerirhynchus nigripectus. The sequence continues at coordinate 202,360 of VZRQ01006644.1, forward strand.
AGTAGAAAAACAGCAGCACTTTTTTAACAATGAGGTAATTTATGGTACAGGTTACCAAGAGAAATATGAAAATCTTTATGGAAGATTTTGTTCCTTTCCAATCAAGATTTAGTACCTCTGGAAGAACCCTCACTCAATCACAAGAATGCAGAAAACACCCTGTGCTTGATTCAGGAGCCAAACCAGGAGTATCTAATGCCATCTGAGATACTCTAGGAGATGTGATCTGGTTTCCAGAAGCTGTGCAAGTACAGGTCTGTCTTTAGAACAGTGTCATATCTGCTTCTCCTGGATGTGTGTCTCATAGCCTGTGGCATCTAAACTGGCACTAGGTGTTTATGTGTGAGCAACTTGTACAGTAGGAAATGGAGACGATCTGCTGAAAGTTTGCCTTCTTGCATTATTTCTTACCGTTTTCAGATGAAAATGAAACCAGATTGCCTTCAATTTTTCTGTTCTGTAGTATCAAACTTGCAAATCCACAAAAAGAATCCAGCAAACTTATTCCTGGAAATTTGCAGCAAGGTGTATGAGCTTGCTTTCTCTGAAACATTCTTAATGGGTTTATTTTGTGCTGCCTCATAACAAGATAAATTTACAAAGAATATGCATTGTGAAACTGTGAATTTAGACTTCATTTTTGTGTTCCAGGACAGTTCAAAAATCCTTAACCAACTAGCTGCCTAATGACACAACTGACTAAAGATCAAGCAATGGACACAGTATTTTCCTGTTGTGTTTCTTATCTGGATTTTTTATTCATTTCTGAGTAATGCTATTCATCCAGGAGAGCTCTATGAAAATGTAAGTGTAAATGCTACACCATGTGAGCCAGGGATAAAGACAGAAGCAGTGGATTCAAGGCTTTAATGTGCTGCTTTCTAGATAATGGTCTCTCTTGATGTTATAAAGAAAAGCAAACATATCATTAAGAAAGAGCTCCATAAAAATTGCCTGTCAAATATCTTAAGCTTCATTAGTTCAGATTAATGACTTACTTGATCTACATGACAATGGGTGAAGCAAATCTTTGTTTATTTATTGACAATTCAGTGTAACTGTGACATGGATAAACGGGCTTCCTCCTGATTAGTTCCATGTTTTAAAGTAACTTTGTGTTATAAAACTTGTTAACTACAGTATCATTTTATTGAACTCTGCTCTGTGAATGATGTGATCTACATTGAAAGGCGTCAATATTGCAGCCATTCCTGGCAGGCATTGGAGCATTATGTACACAGATTGGAGTAGATATCTCATTGTACAAACCCACAGACCCAGAAAATGTCCAGTTATTGAGACTGCACTGAAAGGACAATGTTTTATTCATAGGATCTGTGATACAAGGTCAGAGAATGAAACCCGAACTAAGTGTAAGGTTCAGATTAGTTTCACGGTTTTGCAGAATACCTCCCTGAAAGTTAGGTCTCTGAAAGCACCAGCCCTTTCCCAAAGATCCATGGCAAGGGTTTGTAGCACACAGCATAGCATTCATACGAATAAGATTTTGGGGAGTGTGAAGGTCCTCTAAGGCTCTGCAAGAGGGAGACAGAGAGAGTGGCAGAAAGTAAGTTATACAAGCCATTTATAACAAAACAACTTTTCCAGAAAATGCTTGTGGAGTAACGGTATGAGGATGTTGAATTTTGTCATGTGTTTTTGTTTGTATGAAACAATTTATATTTTGTTTCATTTACAGTTTGGAAGCTGTAACCCCATAGTACCATTGACACCCAGTGGTTCTCCCTTATTTTCAGCTCCTGAAAGTGATTTTCTTTAGCAGTAGCTATTTTAGGCAGAACAGGTCACATTGTTGCTTATTATGCCCCTTTCATACTTTCAATTATGAAGATCTATTTTCACTGACTTGTAAATTTTCCAACTTGTTTGGGCTGATATTTTATAGATTCAGTGTTGACTTCAGGTTGCAACTCTTGGAAAATCCAACCAAAACCTTTCACATGAGCTGACATGAGGATCAAGGTCAAGGCAAAGAAGAGGTCAAAGGAGGGAGGAATGGGAAAAAAAAGGCTTTGCCCAATTTGCACATGGCTGGGTGAACACAAGTGTCCTGAGTCTCACTATTGTACTGCTGCTGGTAAAAATGACAAAGTAATGGCAAACTGTTATCCCAGGGTTCCACAGCTGACCTGCAAGAACAACTCTGCTGCTATCTGCTCCCTGCTAAAATCTCCAAAGTTTTTCTCCACCTCTGTTTTTTGTTGCCACTGGAAAGAATTTCCTCTATTTTCTTCTATTAAAAACACTCAAGAGGTCACATGTGAAAACACACATGAGAAAAGCTAATAGGGTAAAAATATTAAAACAATTTTTTCTCTAAATTGTGAAGGAAATGTCTTCAGTAAAAGATGTGGGTCCAACAGTTAATCAAATTATAAAAGGAGCATACGCTAAGGTGATGCTATTGGAGAAAAATACCCTCCAAATCAATTCCTTGTGTCAACATTTATTGCAGAAGAGGCCAGAGAGATTCCTACTCCAGAGCTACACTTCACTAGAGCATAAACCCACAAGACTGCTTCCATCAGGATTTCTTAAGCAACTGAAATAAACAACTACTAAACTATTATCTGTGAACAACAGTCTGTCATTTTAATGACTTGCGTTACCTGAAGAATGGAAAGCGGCAAATATGACACCAAAATTTTTAAAGATTTTCTAGATTAACTCAGACAACTACAAACCAATACTTTATATTTATGTAAGAGCAAATCTGTAGGAATATTCCATTTCACAGACTGAGTAATAAAAGAGAAAAACATGATATACTAGGAAAAAGCCAACCTAGCCTTTGCAAGGAGAAGTCATGACTCATGTATCAGTCATCTTCAGAGGAGCCACTGAGCATATGGTTCAGGTGAAAGCATAAGAAGCAGATGGTACGAGTGGGTAGCTGGTTTTCAGAAAGAAAGGAGCTCAAACATATCCTACATGTGAAAAATGTGCCATTCGAAATATTCATAAATGGGTATAGTTTAAATGATAAGGAGAGAAAAATCTGAAAATGATCCAGAATTATTTGGGATAATCTAAAGCTGATTGTGAGAAGTTGTCAAGGAACTCAAACTTACAGGTAGATGATAAACTGTTAGATGAAATTATATGTTAAGAAGTAGAATGTAAAGCCTTGGAAAAGAAATAACTTGCAAGCATTAATAGAGGATGGCCATTAGTTTAATTATTACCATTCTGGAAAGAGAATTTGTAGCTGCAAACTGTTCTTCAAAACAACAGCTTAACATTCAACAGTGTCTATAAATATGACTAGAATCTGAAGAATAATTAGGAAAATAATTAGGAGAATAACAGAATACATAATCATGTCCCAATGTACACTAATCATCTATGAATATTTCAAGATTTCATTATTCTAAATTTAAGGGCACTGGGGTCCTAGGAATACGCAAGCAAAAGAAAAATGTGTAATAGAATTACCAAGGATCCAGACAAAGACAACAAAAATAAGCAGAACGTGGATTGTCTTTCTCATAGCTAGAAAGCAAATAGAAATAAAAATGAAAAGAATTTGGAAAAATAGGTTACAGCACAAGTGAGATTTGTAGAATGGGGATGATCAATAGCAAACAACTGACAGTGCAAATAATACCACCAAAGAAACTGTCAGAGTGGACTTTGAAAGACACAAAACGTATACTTTTCATGCACAAAAGGTATGGTTTTTAAAAAAAGTTTAGAAGGTGACCTGAGAAATTCAGGCAGACTAGATCCACTGCTGGCCACCACTCATGATGAGCTGTAACCTCCAGCATAAGTCAGCCAGTTCTTGCTGGAGCCTGGCTCACTCTACTCATTGCTCAAAGGACATGTGAGTCTGGGCTCACTCCTTCTGGCTACATTTACATTCAACAGGCAGACATAAGAAAACTGGAAAATTAAGATTCTCTGTGCAACTTTTATTAAAAATTCCTTTTTGAGTAAGTGTTGTGATGTAAGAATTTATTACAATTTATTATTATGGTTTTGCTCTTTTCATCCCCTGCAATGCTCTCCCATTCCTTGTACGAGTCCAGGAACAGTTTGGGAATGGAGCAATGCTGTGTATGAAGGCGGCCCTGGCAGAATATATTTTCACCAGTTGCAGTTGTCTGGTGACTGTCACGGGGAACTACAAGAAAATAGCTGATCACATGAAGTCAAAATCCCTTGAGTACAGCCTGAAGAACCCTCTCCTACTGTACCTTAGCTTGTGTGCCAAGGATGTCTTGCAGGCAGATATCCACCAGCCTCCTGCCTTTGAACTGCACAGCATCAGCACTGTAATTGCAGCCAAGCTACGGGTGTTAGCTGGCAGCAGGTTTGCCATACTCTGCTCCCTCTTTGGGATCTCAGACTCCTTTCTTAAAGAGGGACTCCAGTCAGTTTGGTGGAATTCAGGATCACAACCAAGAGGACGTACAGCCATAAAACATCAGGAAGTCACATCAAATTGGAATTTTTACCGCTCATCACTAATTTTTACTATAGCACCAGGGAATCTGATTAAGGGAAGTACTAGGAACTTGCAATTTCAACTAAAGTCAGTAAGATTATGTAAGCTGCTACATCATATTAAGTGCTGTGAGATGTCTGATCTTCCTGTGTCTCAAATTCTGCTTGCTAATCACTGGAAAGATTTGTTTTCACATATGTGTTAACCACTCTGCTATTGCATAATAGTCATCCCACTCTTCAGCTCATAAAAGTGTTGTGAAAATAATTAATTAATATGTATATGCCACTCAGTTGTAGATAGAATGAGTTTCACTGAAAAGAAAAATGTGTTCTTCTGTCTTTAAATCTACATTTTAGCAACAAATATGGCCAGATGTTGCAGAATGAAAGGGAAAACCAAACCCAGAATATTGACTAAATTATTCTTAAGACCATTTTGCATGTTGAATGAGGTGGGTGGTATGTAAGGTATTGTTTTGTAATTGAAGACAATAATAAAAGGCAGTAACAAAAATATGTGCACAAAACCATACAATGGCAATCCTAATTTTGACATTCCCTAGCTACTGAGAGCTTGCATTGAAAGCCTGCTTTTCGAATGTGTAATTTGTGTGTAATATAAACCACGAGCTTTATATCAGTACTGATTGTTAGAAATTTTTTATTTATATCCATCCGACACTTTCAGCGTAACATTTTTATATAAATTGAAAATAAACATATTCTAAGGCAATTTTAGGAACATTCACATTTTATGGTTTAGCCTGTCCAGAGTAGTGCTAGATTTCTGCATAATAATGTCATCACATTCAGAGGAAATAGAGAGTTCAGTGGTGGATGGGTTATTGCAGATCAGTGAAAACAGAAAGATTGGTTTTCCTCTTCATATAAGAGCTATATTTAGCAGAGTGTGACCATGCCATCACACCATACAGAAAAAGTGATAAAAGCAAGGCTGTACAACCAGACTACTTATCATGAAAACAATTCACTTTCTGTTATACCAAAGTAGTGAGAATAATGTTGTCTAGGAATTTTTAATATTTCTAGACTATACTTCCATTGCTGGTGTCATCGGCAGCAGGAGCATATACTCTGTTTCAACAGGCAGAGTAGGAATAATGTTATTTGTAATTTGAAAAAAAAATTACAGGTACTAAACCAATTACAATAGCCCAGAGAAGAACTACAAAAAATCTGCTTATAATTCACCATTCTCCTCAAGAAATTGGGTTTCTTCTATGACATCATAGAAGATTCTATGTTTCAAGAAGAGATTAGGACAGCTTCAGCTCATTTGCAATGAGAAGAATGGTCATCTGCTGCCTTTACTGCTTTCATACGATGTTGGCCTGAAGGAAATCGTATTCTCAACACTTCTTCAGTTTATTAGCACCAAAAAAAAAAAAAAATCCATATTCTTCTGTCCATCAGATGGCAGTCCTAGAGGAAAGTGGTTTATCCCTGTAGGAGACTGTTAATGAGCTTGATGGGGCAGTGAACATGAATTTTTATGTATTATGTGTATTTTTTCCCTTAAATTAATAGCTGCAATCTATTGTTTCTTTCTCTAGTCGTCTTTTATGTGGTAGCTAGCTACTTTGTATCACAAAAATCTGGAAGATAAATGTTCAGTGCATGAAACATTACTTTCATCTTCTATCCCTGCTGAAGATCATACATCCAGGTTAATGTTAACATAACACTCTGTGTGTGGAGTCAGGGAAGCAGTCAGAGGGAACTGCTTTCAGGTCAGGAACAGATATGTGCAATTTTCCTTGAAATTTGTGTATGGTGAAGGGCTTCAGCTGTGCGAGCTGTGTACAGAGGTTTGGTCCCTGTATTCTTACTTCTGAATTACACTGAGTACTGCCCAAATCGGATGTGCTGTGCTGTTTGCCTTAAAGCTGTCCTCTGAGGAAACACCTAAACCAAGTCTCTTCACTGAGCTGCAGGTATTGTTTTCAGCAGGTATCAGCACCAGCTGGAAGGTACAAAGCTTCCTACATGGCATGGGGGCAGCATCTCTGTTCAGAGGAAAACAGCCTTTTCTAGTTCCAGCAGCTACAAATTTGCTGGTCTCAGAAGCAGTAATGTTTATATCCCTGTCTAACTTAAAACAAATCCTGTTTAACTGAATTTAAAGCACACTTACTGCCAGTATAAATGCATGATCCTTTTCAAATCCTACTAAATCACTGGTCTCAATGATTTCTCTGGCAAGGAAAAAGCCAACGGAAGCACGGTGCAGATTAGGATTGTGGGTCCTGCCTGTGAAAGAATGGTCTCACAGACGAGGCAATTGAGACAGAAGTGCATTAAAAGGTCCAGGTCCTCTCTCTGTCTGGTTTGGGAATGTTTCCATTCCAGGATGGCATGGGGGAAGAGATTGAGATATAGCTAGATAGCCTAAGACTTATCTGTTGAGATGTCTGTAGATGGATATTTTGCTCTCCGTGGCCCAATTCCAGACAAATAAAACATTTTTCCTTCAATTTGATAACCCCATATGATGAGACATCCATGAATATTCTTTAAAGGGAAGTGAAGGTTGGAAGTCTCAGCCATATAGAGATGTATGAGCACAGGGGAAGTTTTTAAGGCCAGCTGTTCTTCTGTTTAAGTCAGCATGGCATCAATGACTTCAAGAAAACAACGCCAATTTACAGCAGCTAAGGGTTCAATATCTAGGGCTGTATTGAAATGATGGGATTTTTTTCCCCCAAAACTCAGGTGTCTAAATCAGCTATCAAACTAGAAAAAGGAAAGTCTTCCTCTTAAAGGGTGACTCTGAATCTAAACCTGACCTTGCTGTGCCAAACTTCTGCCCAATGGATCCTGTTCCTGTCTGTTTGTCAGGTCTCAGGGGACCTACCCAGCTGTGTGAGATATAACAGGCACCTAAAACCAAGGGCATGGATTTATCCCATAAGGAAGGTTTTTGAGTGGAAATGATGTTAAAGCACCTCTTTGGTCAACGAACATAAAAATATACATCAGCCAAAGAGAGACTCAATCTCATAGCCTCTAATCACATGAATAATCATGCTCGAACATGCAGAGTTCTGTAAAATGGCCTACTGGATAAAGACCATTATGTTTAATAAAATTTATACAAGGGATTTTTTTCCCATTGAGAAAGAACAATAGAATACACCTGATTCATTTCAGTTTTAAATGAAAGAATGACTCAGAAGCCACAAACTGACTAGCAAACAGGAAATGGAGAAAGACCTCTGAGTTGTAACTTTGAGACAATATTCTACTGTTAATCTCTTCGAAAAATAATGGAATCAGACTTTAATATTAACCTGTCATTGCACTGTAAAAGGGTCTAGAGAGAACAGTAAGCAGTATCAATGAAATTAATCTAATGACATTTTATTGTTGCCACAGACTAGAAATCCAGAGATTCGGGTGACAAAAGGAAAATATTTAAGAATTTCTTACTAAATTATGCAGTTGCAACAATTTTATAGATTATATTATAAGGCAAAAAAATGTGCATTTTCAAATTTAAAGGCTCAGTTTTCATAAGAGCTCTGTTTAGCTTGGTTCCGTGATCCTGCCTTGCTGCAAGAATAAATTTCAGCAGTGCTCTTGTCAAGCAGGATGCTCCACACTTTTCACTGTGCTGTTAAAACTCCCTGCCACTACAACACAGACATGTAAGAAATGTAAGTTAGAACTCAATCCAAAGCTTTTAAACCCTACATTAGCTGAAGTTTATCTTTATTAAAATACAACATTTGTTTTATAAAACAACAATTAGTGGTCTAATGTAATTTAAATTGCTGCCTCCAAATAAGATGCTAAAAGAAAAAAGTATTGTTCCATAGAGATAGTGAATAAAAACAAATCTCAAAATAAGAACAAATGCAGGTATTATCCCATGAGAAAGAGCCTTCTGAATCGATCTATTATTTCACAGCTTGAAATGTGCCACTATTGTACTTCCACTTGATTATGAGTCTTGTTATCACTTCCTCCAGTTGATCCAAATTGAGTGTTTCTGACATTTGCAAAGTTGCTCGCATATTCCACTGCACAGCAGGGAAAACCTTGTTAATGAAGAAATAACAAGCAGAAGAAGTGAATAAATATTTAGTTGATGGTAAAGAGTTATATTTGCTGGTATTTAAATGCTGAAAATAAAAAAAAACCCCAAAACTCAAGCTACAATAACATGCTTGTTCATGCTCTCTAAAAAGGGGTGCTAGTGGTGTTTTTCTCTGTGCCACAGGGCACTTTCATTTCCTGATTCTATTATACACTAAGTGGCCACCTGAACCTGCCAATGAACTTGTTCTATTGTGTTTTTCTATTTTTAATCCGAAAGGAGTAAACACATTTCTCATCAGATGTGTCACACACTGCTCTACATTGGTGAGATTTATGAAGGTGTCACCGAGTTATTACAGAGCCATTCATTTATAAATAGGTGTCCATTCTTCAGGAAATCATAAATGATAGGAGTATTGCCACAATTTCACAAAATCTGTATTGTAAGAAGGATGCCCATTAGTGATTTTTTTGACTGCACTACACATGTGTAATTTGTTTTTTATCCCTCCCCCATTATTTCAAGGTTTTTTCTTTACTTTATGATTATGTTCAACCAGATTCCTGCACTGGATGGTCAACATCAGTAGAGTAAGGAACATAACAACTATTTCAATAGCCATTTATATATAAAAATAACACTTGTAAAATTTGCTCTTTAACCAGGCAGGCTTGCAGACTCTGAGTCAGCTCTCCTGTTCTGTATATATAGTTTTTACGGTCTTTAGAAATTGATGTAGAGGCACACTTAGCAGATGCTCTTCTTAAAACACCTACCACGGTTTCCCAGGAGTGGATATGAATGCCACTGCAGCCATATGACAATGACATCTCTTACCATCTCCTGTCAAGGAGAATCTTTAATACACCATTAGCGGGATTTTAAAGTAACTTGAGAGAAGAACTTCTTTTGCCAGTCATAAGGAAACCTTGTCTGATAGGAGAATTGCTCCAGAGAGATGAGAATTAAAGGCAAATTGTAGAGAATCATATAGATGTATTCAAGAGTTCTGGAAAAGCATAAAAAAAACAGAAAGACAAAACCAAAGTATCAGCATCCTCTGTATTTACAGTTCTTTTAAATTTCATATGTGATATTAAGTCAGTGTCATTAGCTTGCATTAAAAAAGACTGGAACATATTTCCTGGCTTATTAATCTTTCTTTAATGTTCATATAACACATTATACATCCTGACAGATTTTTCACTATTCTAGTATGTCAAGTGTTAGTTTTACAATCACCAACACCAAAACCCAGAAGAAAAATGTTTGCTTAGTGTGTTCGATCTCACTAGATTTTTGAGTATATCATCTAACCATCTAAGCTAGAATGAAGAGTCATTTTCCGTGCTGTAGGGCTTTTTGGTTCTTTTTTCTGTTTTAGGGTTTTTTTTAATGGTTTGTGTGTGTGCATGTGCTTCATTTGCTGTGAATGAGTCAGGAAAAAACCCAGAAAAAACCCCAAACCACTTACCTTTGCAGATATAATCTAATTTCCATTAAAAAATAGAATAATGGGATGGTTTGAAGGCTTTGAACTCTTCAAATTTGATTTTCATTTGATATAGAGGAGTAACAATGGTATCTTTTAGCGACTGATGTCTGTCATTCTCTTCTATGTCCTCAGTAAAGTTATGATTTTGTTCTGACAGCAGGAGCTTTGTGCCACTTTTGAAGTCCTCTTTCACGCATATAGAACATTCTGTTAGAAAAACAAATGCCTTCACTCTGGTATCAACTTTAACAGCCAAGAAATAACATGAAAAATCCATGTACAGACTCCAAACAGCAAATGGGATTGATTGACGTATGTTAAAATAGATCCCTTTCTGCACTTTAACTGATTTCCATGCCCAGTCTTCGAAGACTAAGGAGCACCCAGGAGTGTAAAGTCTGCCTGGGTTCCAAAAGGAGGATTGTGCCTGCATGTGGGGTGTGTTACATGAGAACTTTCTACTCACCTTTGCAAGGGACTGCCCTTAGATACAGACGGATTATTGCTCCTTATGCTGAGCTGTGCTTACAAACCACTGCAAAAATATGTGTTGGCAAATATCTTTCGAAACCATAAAAATGCTCTGTGGATCTCATATAAACATATGGGGGGGACAGAGGCCCCACAGACTCTCTGACAGCACAACTATTTGCACAAAAACCTCAGGCAGCCAAATAGATTTAATGAAAGGCAAGAGGGGGATTTTTTTCTGATTCATCCACTCTCCATCGTGAAACCATGATCCTCCCACTGCTCCTGTTCATTGCAGAAGGCATAGGTCTCTTTTTTGCTGCTGCAGTGCTGTGTCCCTGTGCCACCAGTTCTCTGCTTCTCTCCCTCTCCGTCTTCACATTTAGGTGTATATACACATTTTTATTCTTCTCCCTTTTGTGCATTTTTATTTATACTGATCATGAATAAAGTGGTTCCTCAGATTTATGCATGAAAATATTACCTTTTCTTTGCTCATGTCCCTCTTAAAACACCCGTCTCCAACCGTATCTAGCAAAGCTGTTATTCATCCTCTAAAAAAACAAATCAGACAATTCCAATGGAAATGCGCAGTCACATTTCAGCTGTTGGTCAGGATCAAAGAGAGAAATCCTACTACACTTGTCTCTCTTTTTCTGCCTTTTTTACTCTGCTTTGAAGACAAGAAGGTAAAGCTCCAATAAGTACACCAGAGAAAAAGAACCCAAACATACCCACAAAGATTCCTAAGCATCACTGCATTAAAAGAGTAAGTCAGCAGTACTTTCAGCTTTAATCCGGTTTCCCTTAATTGTTTCATGTTGTAGCAGGGAATAGGTTTTAATAATGCCTCAATCTACTACTTGCTTTTCCAGCTGAACATATACCAAGCTCCTCGGGGCAAAGACAAGTTTCTTGTTCTGTATAGATCTGCTCAATAAGTAAATAATAAATGGTTTGACTCAGGGGCATTAACAGCAATCAATTTTACCCTATTTTTAATGTGATGATATCAGCTATGTTGTGATACTGAGTTAGATACGGGCAAATGTCAGTCTCTTATTAGTAATAGCTGATAGATTAGACATTGCTCAAAACATATCTGTGGAAAAGGAGACCTAGTTTTGGGGTTTTTTTGTGCAGAGTATAAGGCATATCTGAACCTTGGTCTGTCCTGTATCTCAGTAACTGGAACCTGAGGTACCACCCACAGCAAAGGGGGTTACTTTCACTCATTATTATTTCTTCTCTCACCTGTACCTAGCAGTAGTTTGCATCTAGTAAGGGGATGGTGATAAGAGGTTTTGCATTTGAATTTTCCCTCTTGACCTTTAAACTTCTTAGAAAAACAAATTACTTCCTTTTCTTTTATGGAATAACACCTTTTTAACTGACACAAACTCTCCGGGGGGAGCAGGACGAGCTGATAGCAGCCCAGGCCAGTTTTCATCATGTGGTGCTGAGCCTTGAATAGAGTGTCTTTAGTTATTATAGCAGTATACAAAACCAGTGACCTGAGTACAATAGCTGTGACCCATATATTGCGGTGTCAAGGAATTTTTCCAGGATACAGTGAGAACTGAGTAACTAGCAGTGTCTTATTTTCTGTGCCTGTGTACAGACAAAACCTTGTGGGTGTGACTTAATAGAACTAGGCCATAGCTTGGAGAATTAATCCAGATAATTAGAGACCATAGTGTCACATTCTTCTGTGCAGAGGGAAAAACAATATTTTAAAGGACAGGATTCACACACCAAAGTATTGCAGATAATTTAGATAATGCCTACCCGTCTTTGCAACTTATGTCCACAGGGTTTAAGGAAGAATACAACTCATGATGTGTTGGAAATGATGGTCTTGTAATTTTTTGATCATTGTCTGGCCTGCAAAAACCATAGACCTGCAAAACAGAAGCATCAATGTCAGTATTGATGGTCCAATATCACTGGCAGCAGATGATCTACTTATATCTCCACAGTGATGGTGTTGGAGGAATCACATAAGGAGGATTGCAGGCCATCTGACTGCTTGTCTTTTTGCTTGCTTTTGCAGTCCCAGACATTTCCATTAAAACTGACATTCAACTGAGTAAACAGCTTTAAGTCTGATGTTTGTCACAAATAGAAAGAACCTTGGTGGTTTTTTTTTTTTCTTATAGACTTTTGCAACCGCACTGAGGCAGAGGCAGAAAGGGAGGGTTTACAAACTAACTGCAGGTCATGTCCATGTGTCCAACAGGGGAGAGCACATATTTTGTGTTGCAACGTGGCCCCAGAGGATACTGCATCATCATCTCAGACTCTGTGTATGACTCACACAGTGTTTATGCACATCTGAACTATGTACATTTTAATTTATTGAGGAAGTTAACCATATAGCCTACTGGAAAAGAAAAATGTCCATTATAAGAAACTTGGCCTTGAAGAGCCTTGGGACTGAGTCTGAGCAGACAGCTGACAAGATAATCGAGTGTTTGGTTCCTTAGGTCATCCAAAATTCAGGTGCTTGGGGGTCTATAGAAAGTTATGTTCTGCAGAAGTAATATATACCGTAAATAAATCAAGGTAGAATGAATTATTTCGTTTCTTTCTGATATTTAGCAGCACATTGAACAAGTGCTGCTTCCACTAAATTTGATGGCCAATCTTGGAAAAAACCTGACTCTTCTCTAGCTCAGCTGTGAGGCTAACTGTACCTAAATTTATATGTAGGATGCCATGGAGCATTCGAACCCTGTTTTTCTCCTCCGTGATTTGAGGGGTCCGTGGGGGAGAGGGGTTGATGATATCATACTGCCATCTGGTGACCACTGCCAGAAATTTTAACCTCGAGGAGGAAACCCCAAATCCCAACAAGTGTAGGATTTAACTTGTAAGTGGGTGAAGAAGGGGTGAGAGAACGGGGGCAGGCAGCTGCCAGGGCAAGGGCACACCGACAGCCGCCTCTCCCTCCTAGCCCCGAGCTGGGCTGCCTCTCCTCACCCACAGCTCCTCAGAGTGATGCTGCACGGGGCTGGTTTTAAATTTAATTATCAGGAGAGCTCATTCATTCACTCACTAAGAGAACCTGAATATTCAGAGCATAGGGTTTCTTTTTTTTCTTTCTTTCTTTTTTTTTTCCTTTTAAGAGAGGCTTAAATACAGTTTCCATGGCAGTTAATCCAACTTTGACCCAAATTAAATTTCAACGTCTAAAAATTCATTCAGCCAGAGAAAGACAATGCTTAGCCCTATCTGAACGAGGCACAGAGCTGTGTGAGAACATTTCTCCTCCCCTGTTTTGCTCTTTGCAGCAGGAACCTCTATAATTGTGAAGTCAGTTGGTGCTGCTGAGACACTTGCCCGGAAGCTGGAAGCAGCCCAGTGACCTTCCCAAAGATCCCGTTCCTGCACATGGTCCACTCAGGGCATAAGGATTTGGAGGCATACTGCAGCCTCACAAGGCAGGGCTAGGAAAGGCAACCATTCAAAATTATCTTATTTCTGTTTCAAAATGAAGATTAATCCATTTTTTGTCCTTCTGAGGAAATAATATTCTCATTGATGCTTAATCTCATAAAACACTATTTTATGACACTATCAGTACAAAACAAGTAATTTAGGTATTATAGCAGTATTTTAGATGATACCTACTATCAAAGATAGTATGAAAGACTCTCTCACCATAATGGTGCTGAAGCACAATAGAGCTCTTGTAATATAAAAGAACTTTCCCTACCTGTTATCATGCTGATGGGGACACAGTCCCCGTTTCAGTCCTGCCCATAGTGGCAAATTACTTTTAACGTACTATGTATTTCAGTGATATCTAGTTAAGATTTCATTACGACATTTCAGTATAAAATATAATGTACATTTCTACCATGTTTTCCTAAAACATTACTGTGGGTAAGATTTTTCACATTAACCACAATTGCAGAAATGACTGATGTTTAAATCTGAAGGCAATTTTAGTCATTATTAAACTTCATTATAAAATAAAGTACGTGGGTGGAATTGTGGTTTGATGCTTTTGTAATTTGCTCTACCTTTTCAATGTACTTTTCAGTTACATTAACTGAATCATTTCGTCTTATAGATGCAAAGATGAAGGAGAAGAACAAAAACATGCCCATTAACTGAAGCAGTGCAAATGTGCATAGTTAATGGAAACCATTTTGACATTTTGTATTTGATTCCATGGTGTGTCTACTCAAACAATTTCAATGGCATATTAGAACAAAATGCTGCATTGTGCTCTTCACTAAGAATGCAAGTAATAGACTTCAAAAATTACCTTTCGACTGAAAGTATTATCTGTTGGAAATGAAATGTTTTACGTTATGAAAGGCTAATAGCAGTAAGGGGGAGCAATGGGCTGCAATGAGAATTGAGGCAGAGAGGGTTTTTTGACCCTGTGTTTCCCAAATGCTTGTGCTTTTACAAGTTGTGGGAGAATTGCTTAGATAGTGACATAAACTCCTCTGTTTAATGGCAATTATTTCACCATGTTACAATTAAAGACTTCTTATGCAAGATCTTGTTAAATATTGTGGCAGTATTTTTTCTATCACAGATCAGATAAGTCATTGCTTTTGCAAAACCAGTCGGTCTTTTTCCCATGATTGAATCAATTCAAAGACCAGATGCTCTCTGAAACATATTTCTGCTCTGATGCTATAGCAAGGTTTATCTCTTAAACAAATTCTGTGTTTCACCACAGGATAATTTATTTGTTGGCAAGCATATGATAATTTTTATATGTATTTAATCCTGATTGATGAAAGTATTTCTAATTTCTTGTCATTTTCAGGCCAGGTAAAAATCCCTGTATCTTAAATTTCACATATGAGACTTCATAGAGGTACCATTCTTCTGATTGCCTCAAAAATATTACCCTATAACCATTTCTCTGTGGCAATACAGCCACTAAACTTAAGAACAGCTGAACTGCAACTCTGGAATGCAACTAGTGAAACAAAAACCTCTGCAAATACATTTCAGGTAAGTGCTGGTTTTGGCATTTCAGTGAAATGTTTGGCTACAGATTTTTGCCTCATTCAGATGCACTACTGAGTGCTTGGCTGATGGATAGACTGCAAGCCTCTACAAGCTAATTCAGTTTTGCAAGAGCCTAAGCTATGCTTGCCTTCCTTCTGTCCTCCTGCCTGCTTTTCTATGTCAGGTTTTCTTTCCAGGTGATGTCTGGAATTCTACAACTGGCATCAAAAACTTGTTATAATTTATAGTTGTTATCCTTGATTCACTCCAGGGAAGAAGGTTGTCACTTTTTGGCTTCACTTGATTGCTCTACCATATACGTACCATTTCTGGTGACTATTGCAATTTTTCACAAGAACGAGATATCAGAATTTCAGCACTGGTTATGCATTTCAAAAGAGAAAAAACCTCATTCCCTTTAGCTTCCAAGTCTTCTCTAGTGCACTGTTCCTCAGTTTTTGCTGTGTAAGTCACTTGTGTCTGCAGCCATTTAAAAAAAGGGAACATACCGCAAATTAAAACAAACAAAAAATAAACCCCACTTCTCTAAACATTGACTTCCATGTAATAAAGAAAAAAGCCAAATGGAATAAGGTAAAAGAGAGCCAGGAGATGAATAATTAACATTTAGGCTAGCTCTTACCATATCAGTGTCAGCTGAAAGGTATAGGTAAGAGCCAGCCACTAATTCCTATCAGTTCTTGCCTGCAGGCAGAGAGGCCTTCCTTACTAATTAATTTTTTATCATAGTTATTATTTTTATAATACTCCTAATCCTTGCATAATGGTGAGTGTTGCTACTATGAAATATGAAATATTTGTAAATGGAAGAGTGAAATTAATATCCTTTAAAAAAGAGGACTGTTTCTTCTTCTTACAAAGCTAAGCACTTTATCTACCCTCTTCTGCCCTATTACCATCAGGATTGGGATGAAAGATAGTCTATTAATTCTTTTTTGCTAAATGCTTAAGATATCCTTCAGCTGAAAAAGGAGGAGAAAATATCTGCTTCGCTTCTTACAGATAATTCCCGTTAACTGAAGATCTAGTCCTCTGATTTTACTGGATGCTTACTTCTTTTATATAGTTTAAGACACTGTGGAAAATAGAGCCACTAAACAAAACATCACATATTCAAAAGGTTGAGGCAGTGCATCAGTGCTATTGGTGCTTTATAGCTTTTATCTCTCTATTTGTGCATGTGTAGGCTACTGGAAATATTACAAATGTTGCGTCTTACAGTCTTGGGTAACCTGATTATAAAAAGATTTGAAAATAGAAGAGCTCCTAGGCAATGCATCTGCACACAGAGTGTATAATCTCAGAGACTTATTCACCATGGTGTCACTCATGTCGTACGCTACTGAAATTCTACTGCCATAAAACTGGACTATCAAACAGGAAAATTAGGTCCTCAAACTCTTTTTATAGAAGCTGAGCTGCTTTGTTGTGTTATCCTTCTATCCAGAGTATAAAATATGTATGAATAAGGCAGTTTCTGATGAGTCATCATGTTGAAAACGTTTTGTTAACTCCAGCCAGCATAAAGATTTGTTTCCTGGACAAAGGTGGAACTTGGGGTCAGAACACAAGTGGACATTTGGGAAAAAGACTATAAGGTAAATTTTGAGGCAGAGGAGAAATCCTGCATTTTTATTATTATCAAAATTAATAGCAAAGTCAAATTCAAGCAAAATTACCAGAAAACTATGATAATACAGGAAACAAGTTATTTTTACATTAACCTGCTACAGATAACTCTAACACAAGCCTCAGAAAGAAAGTTGCAAAGAAGTCCTAATACACCTGAAAATATGGTCAGTGAATATATCTTCAGTGCAGAGCCCTTCTTCCATTATTTAATTCTTAGTATGAATCAGCTTTAATACAAAGATGCCTGCCACGGGAACTTGCTTTGCCAATCAACCTCTGTACCAATTATATCTAAACTTCAACCTACTTTTTTCTCACACTAACCCTCACCTAAAATTGTGTTTAGACTTGTCCAGCAGAATGAAATATCCTTTACAGCTTCTGCTCTTGTCAATGACTAGATTTTGCATTTTCTTTCCTCAAAATTAGAAACTTTAAAATATTATTTATAAAGTATTCTAAAAGTATTAACTATAACTTCTCCACATGTCCATTAAATTTTTGCTCTAGCTTTTTTTTTTTTTTTTTTAAATTTTATTTGTTGCTTTTTAGTCCAGGATCAGCCTTTGTTTTTTAATGTTCAACTTTTTTAAAGACAGGTTGCATGAGGTAGCCTTGATATATCAACTGGTTTTGTTGATACAAAAGGCAAGGTAGGGCAAGAAGCATAACCATCAGAGCTATAATGCCATTTGATGTTATGACCAAGTTCCTGGCAGACAATGAGCTTTTATGTTTGTAAATATGACCATTTGCCAGCCATCTATTTGTTATTGAACTAGGTGGTAAATCACCCTCTGGAAAGCAGCAAAGTGCTTACAGACCTGTGACCCAATAATTTAATATCAGCAAGTCCTCCTCTAATGTAGTCATCTCAGAGATCTGTAATTTTATATTTTGGGCAGTCAGACTTTGGGATCTTTCTGGGTGCTTTTTTCTTCAGTGGAAGAGACAGGATCATGATGAACTAATTATCTTCTCTCCTTAAAGCAGTGCAATAATCTTTTATATCATTCAGCTCCAGGGTCTACAGCACAAGAAGGACATTGACCTGTTGGAGCAAGGCCAGAAGAGGCCACCATTTTGATTGGAGGGGTAGAGCACCTACTACAAGGAAAGGCTGAGAGCTGGGATTGTTCAGGCTGGAGAATAGAAGGCTTCCGAGTGACCTATTTGGGACCTTCCAGTACCTAAAGGGAGCCTACAAGAAAGATGAAGAGCGACTGTTTACAAGGGTATTTACAAGACAAGCTGGAATGGAAACTGAAAGAGAGTACGTTTAGATTAGATATTAGGAAGAAATGCTTTACTGTGAAGGTGGTGAGGCACTGGCACAAGTTTTCAAGAGAAACTGTGATGACCCATCCCTGGCAGTGTTCAAGGCCAGGTTGGATGAGACTCTGAGCAACCTGGTCTAGTGAAAAGTGTCCCTGACTATGGCAGAGGGGTTGGAAATATACAACCTTTAAAGTATATTTCAACCCAGGCATTTCTACTATTCTGTGATCAGCACCACAATTCTAGACATTAAATTGTGATTATCTTCTTCATTTCCATGACAAACATGTGACAGACCTTACTGGAATATGATTTTTGGCAACACAATGGAGTCATCCTGGCTTTAGGTCACCTTGTATTGGTTTCATATTTAAGGCTTTATGCTATCAGCAGTTTCATTTCAATAGGCTAGTAATAGGACATAAAAATCCTACATATCAGCAGAAAGAGTCCTCACTGTTGCAGCTGTCAGGAAAAACAAGCATTTCAGAGTTAATACTGTGCAAGAATAAGCTCCAAGATATCCCAGTGATTCTCAATAACACAAGGTTTTTTTCATTTGAATCCCCTTTTTAGCTACAGCAGTACTGTGACTTGGCTTTTGACACATTATGACAGTATTTTTAGCTGGAGTCTCATTCACAGTGTTTGAATGCTTTGGACCTCTAATTGCAAGGGAACCCTGTTCCTGAGGAAGATGAGTCTGTAGCATGTTAAATCACAAATTTGCTGTAGTATGAGCAGGGCTTTTTCTGTAAGTGTCCACCTCAGAAGAAATGCTCTCTTCTGCATCTTGTAGTGCACACTTACAGACTGAAAAAAGTATATTTTTATAACTGAAACATCTGTTGGAATATTGAGCCATGGTAGCAGGGCATAATTTTACCTTGGGTGAGTGGTGGGGTAGACTTAGAGTGTGCTCCAAGTGGAGAATTCAGATGTAAGCCATGCTAAACAAGGCTGAAAGGCTGAAATTTAGGTGGGTCCTGTGCCATGGGAAGCACCAAAACCAAAACTGATCAGGAAATCATGTTTTGGGCTGGTCTATCATTATCTGAAAATATGTCCTGAGTGAAGACTTTCAGGAGACTTAGAGAAATCTCCGGTTTCTAAAACAAGAGTATTCCAGATGTAGAACTATTCAGTGTAAGGCAGGCCTGATGGCTTGGTTTCAAGGGAAATTTAAATGAAAGAGAAAGATTAGGCACCACTGATATCAGTAGCTTAGTGAGGTTTTTTTCAGACCATAATTTTCAGCTGAGGCATTCTTTACTGGATACAGACATATCAGTAGTCTTCTACATAAACCTAAAAGGTTCTGCAAATTCTTTAGAATCCTTTAGTACTTACAGAACATAAGGCTTCTCAAAGACGTGTATATATATATATACACATATTTATAAGAAATATCCACACAAAGGTTATGTGTTCAGAAAACACATGTATGGGGGGACATTGTAGCCATGAACATGGTGGTTGAACTCGATGAACTTAGAGATCTTTTCCAACCTTATTGATTCCATTATTCTATGATTCTATATTCTATTAAACTTCAGTGGACTAGTTAGAGAACTATAAGTAGCAGTATTTTATAGATACAAAGAAGAAGATGTTAAAAATAAGGAAAAAGGTGTGAAACATTGCTCCTTGAGGTCAGACATAACTCTATGCCTCCTAAATTTAAAAGTTCATTCATTAAATGAACAGAGACCAAAGATTTAGTCTTACTTCAGCTTTCTGTGGAATAGACTGCTTTAGTGTTTCCAAGAACAACTTTTTCTGGTTTTCTTCCAAAACAGAATACTTTTAAACCAAACACACAGAAATTCAAAAAACAAATTCACAATTGTGCACTTATGCTGTTACTAGCTTAATACTATGCTGCAATTAATTTTTAAAGAAAAAAGTGAACCATCAAGCATTTTGGAAAAATATTAAGTTCAATATTTTCTCCTAAAATTCTCACATAGACAAATATAAATGGTTTTAAAAATGAATAATATTTTGGAAATCCTTATATTTTGGCTTTCCACTTTCGTATATGCAAGAAGCCTTCATTTTCATGGCATTTTCATTAGGTAATTTCTAAGAAAGCTGTTCCATTGTGATGATCCAAATTGGCATTTGGAAAGGGTCTGGAGTGAGCTTCAGAGTACAAACTATCCAAGGACTATTCAAACTTTATCATGTCTCCACCCTAGAGAAAAGATTAACTGTAAAGAGATCCAGTTTTCAGGGCTGTCTGTGTAGAGGTGACACTCTGTGCAGTGCTTTATTGGCACAGTCTTGCTAGTGAGTCAGAGCTTTCATTAGCAAAAAAAGGAGAGCAGACATATTTCTTTCACTCTGCCTTTCAAGCTCTCTGTTTGTTGCTTTGCCCGTTAAAGACTCACTTAGTTTCAAGCTCCAGCAGAGATTTCTCATTAGCCAGTGCATCAGAACACCACAATGGTGTAACTTCCATATCATTAAATCTTTGATGCATCTGTAAAGACTACTGACACCACCTGTCATAGCTGTGAAGAAGATATTTGTCCATGGGAGATTTGAATTGCACTGTGAATTTCTATTGTACAGGTCCTTTTACAACCATCACTTTTGGCTGCCATCAAAGATAGGTCAAATGGAGTGCTGGATGTGAAACCTCTTGGCCTATTGCATTCACTGGAAACTCAAATCCAGGTTAAACTATAGCCTCACACATCAAAACATCCAAGTCTGTTTGTGCTCACTGCACATCCAAAGGAAATGTCTTCTAATTTAAATTACCCAACTAGCAGTTGGGTTGACTGGGGTTTATCCCAGGACTTTTTTGTACTGATGTAGGTCTTCAACAGCAAGTTACTCAATTCTTTTCTATGTATATTTCACCTTTGTTTTTGAAGTGCATAAATTAGATTAACAATATGTTTTGCATAGTTTCAACACCTAAATTAGAAGCAAACTTACCTACCTTGTTTTCCTGCTGTTGAGTTTCCAGACTCATAGAAAGGCAGCATTTTGTTTCCAATATTAAGTTGTAAGTGTTGATTTGATATTGATTTTGAGATAGCCTCAGAGGCAGCAAAATAGAAGTGCAAGTTATTAATTTCTTTAGCACCAGACTATCAGACTATTTTCAGAAAATGAAATATTAGAGAACATCGGAAAAACCTGTACAATAACTAAAATTTACAGGATGTCCACCGTCATCTGGTTCTTACCTGGAATAACCCTGTGGTTTGAAAAATCATATTAGTTGCAAACTGGACAATGGAACTAGAGCTGATGAAATGTATTCCTGAAATAAAGGGAGAAATCCACTACTTGCAGCATTTGAAAAAACCCTGTTGGCCTTACTCTGACACATACTGTAGAAAAACTTAAACTGAACAAAGATGTAACAACATTTAAGAAAAGCAAGATGGCTCAAGAAAGGGGTTGCTGTGAAGAAATAATATCTTTCTCTGTCTGAGCCTATGTCCTGCTAGAGGCCACCTTGGGTGCAGTCCCAAAAACTCTACTGGATGCAGAAGCAGCTTCCACTTTATGGGCAGAAGATTTTAATAAATTAAGGCCATGTTTTTTCATGTGTTATATTCACAGTGTGGAGTTGAATTTTGAAGACACCTGAACACCCCTACAATTATTTCAGTACCTTGCTTGCACTTTACCCACTGACTTATGTGCCCAGCTATTTTCTGACTTTGGACCCACAAAATAAAGAATTGACGTTTGGAAATAAAAGTGTTTCTTCATACTACAGAAGGGTATTTTCCACATCCTTCCCCAGGGGTACATCTGCCTACACTGGCATAGAATTGATTCTTGTTCATGGAGAATCTACTGTAAACCATTTTTACTTTTTCCGTATGCCCCAAATTTCACAGCTTCAAGGATGAATCTGCTGTACATTTAGGATCTTGTTGAGCAGCTTATTACAGTTATTAGACTGACACTACTGTGTGTAGATTCATACCTGGA
Source organism: Machaerirhynchus nigripectus (assembly GCA_013397975.1). Lineage (NCBI taxonomy): Eukaryota > Metazoa > Chordata > Aves > Passeriformes > Dicruridae > Machaerirhynchus > Machaerirhynchus nigripectus. The sequence goes on from VZRQ01006644.1 coordinate 224,736, forward strand.
GGAGAAAAAGGAGTGCCATATTAAGGGTGCTGTTCTTCTTCTTGCTCCTAATGTGCCTCAGAGTTCATTTGGATATCCTTGCATGGCACTGCATTGTGCCAGGAAAACATTATCTCCATGATCAAGGACTAAATCCATCAAGGTGCTTAGACACCTCCCTACCAGCAACTCTAAACTTAGATTGTCAGAAGTCCACAGGCACCAATATTTCTGGCTACAAAATCCACTACATTTCTGTCACTCAGAGCTATGCTCATCATAAAGATGACAGGAAAGGTGTCTTTACCTTTGAAGAACACACAGAAGGAGGAAATGTCCAATATGCATCCCTCAAATCTCTCCTTTCACTGTTTTGCTACTGGGAATTGAATGAAATTTCTCAGAAAGTGTATTAACAACTAGGTTTTTCCAAGATGGCTCTTCCTTTCCTGTCCCTAATGAAACAGCATGACTTTGTAAATAATAAATACTTATCATCAAAGCATTACAATTAGAATTAATAACACTGATAATTAAAATGTCAGAAATTATCAATGTTATAATGTTGAAAGCTCAGTTGCCTGTTGGAAATAAATGTGTATTTATTATTACTATACATGTGGTAAAGTGAAAATTAATATAAATTATATTTTTATTTTTCATTTGATATGGGAAAAGTAGAAGCAGAAGTTTTCTTAAAAAAATATTGGTAGGAGACTGGGAATAGGCTTTATAAAAGATTATCATGGTGTCACACTGTTTAAACAAGAGACAGCTCAGCTCCTGGGAAACAGCACTGACTACCCTTACAAGAGTTTGATCCTTGAGATCAGTGAATAAAGTTTTGCTCAGCTCAGGGTCTACTTTTCTGTTTGAACTACGTACAATCAGCTACTAGTGTAACCAAGTGTCTTCCCTTTTTTATAATCTAAGTATTGCTATAGATTGCATGATAGCCCTCAGAGTTGGACCTCTTATTTATGAAGTCTGTGACAGTTCTTCCATTGATTTATAAACATTTTTGATTGGCTGCCCAGGAAACGTCCTGATAGGCAAACTAGATATAGTTTTAAATGAACCTACAGAAAAATCCTTCTTATGGCATACATTATCAATAGAACATGAACAATCTTCCTGCCTATCCTGTCCTGCTCTTCACACATCCCTGTAGCTAAAACCCATTAGTTTTACCTGTCCCAATACTATTCAGCAGGAGGATGTTTTCACTTGCCCATTTTGTGTGCACGCCAGCTGCCATGAGAGATGCTCTGACTAATTACAGGCCTCAGATAATTATTTTTTAAAATTTTGGATGATTTATCAGTGAAGGGGATCCTTGATAAATCTCAACATTTGTTACAAATTTTCCCTTGTAAGTTTCTCTTCCTTTTCCAATAGTAAATAAATTACGGCAGTGGGTTATTTGGGCATTTTAACAATGGCCAGGATTTCTTGGCCTAGATGGGCAGAATTGTCCTCTTGCATCATGGACTATGACCTGCAGCATCCTATTCCTATGACAGATAACAGCAAGTCATATGAAATCTCATATGCTTCTTTGGAATTGTAGCTGAAACTGTATGAGGCTTGTACTGAGCTAAGTGGATTTATAGTGATGTGCTCTACAGGGTGGAGGTGGGACTGGAAGAAGCTCATCTCTGAAAGGTCACAGGGTTACAGAGGTCGTGTGGGCAGACTCAGACTACTGAGGAAAATTTTCATCTCTTTTCCACCTCTCCCCCTTGGCAGTGGATAAAGAGCATAAAATTCGAGTTTTGTGTCAGGTTTTAATAGGGTTTTTTTTCACTTATCTCCTAGTTTTTAGTAAATAAAAGACCTTGGCATTGTGGAGTTGGTCCATATCATTTTTCCACTTATCTTGAATGTCTCCACCCCATCCAAGGTGCACTGGAGGAAAACCCTCTGCAACTGACATCTAAACATCAGATTTCCTGAGAGGTTTGCCTGTGAGTATAACAAGTTCTTTTCTTTTGGCCTAAATAATTGGGTGACTGCCCAGAAAGAAAAAGAATAAACTCTCCAACTCCTGCTGGATCTTCCTGAAAATGTTAGTTACTGTACCAGACGGAAAAAAAAAGGCTTTCCTCCTAAAAATATTAATATACCAAAAAATGTTACTACCTATATAGACTGCATATCTGCACATCTAAGTGTTACTTTTTCCATCCCAAAAGGTCATGCTGAATGGATTGCACTTTTGTGCTTTATCAAGAAATCAGGATTGATCTGTTAGCTTTGGAGAACCTTTGGGAGATACCGGACAGGTGGTAAATACATAGTCAGAAAGAATCCATAGGAACATTTGCAAACCATTTTATAACCACCCTAAAACAACTTAAAAAACAACTGAAAACTTAAAGTTAGAGCTACTCCTGTGTCTCAGGAAGAAAGCAGAAGGGAATATGTGCTACATGCCCCCACAAGGACAGTTTTCTTTAGCTAAATTTCGCCAAGGAACCTAGGAGCAACCCTTGTAGATATGGTCACTTCCATCTGAATCTGTGGGAAAACTCTCTCCTTGCCTTAAAGTTGGCAGCTGGTTTAGTCATGAATGGGTGGGAGAGTTGCTTCAGTTAACATTTGCAAAGCCTAGCTAGACAGGTTTACAAGTACCCTCCATTCTGTATTCTGTGTCCATCAGGGGCCCACCCCCAGTGACTTTGAGAAGGGTGTAAATCCCTGCTGGTGCAGTGGACCTATCACCCTCCATATTTCCCCCTCCATATACACCAGGTGCTAAGGCTTTACCCAAGCTGCAACTTTGATAAAAAGGTGTCTCTAAAAAATGGGGCTAAAGAGGCAACACAGATCACAAGTGAATTTATTTAACACTAATACATATTTCTCCTTTTCTGTTTTCAGCTCTCTGAATAAACTCATGCTTCCCTTTTCACAGAAAATGATAGTAAGCTTTCTGTTCTATTTATTTTTTAAAAAATTGGTCTCCTTTTCCTGTCAGTTCTTTGAACTATTTTTCATTTTTGCTGAGAACTTTTTTCCCCAATGGAAGTGAAATAAAAGCCGGGGCAGAAGATCCTCTGGATATTCTGGAGGATTTCCGATGTCTCCCACACAGTGGATCAGTACATTTTGAGATAGTTCATGGTGACAGTGGACCCTCAGACATGGGAATGTTCTCCACAACCAAGACCCAAGAAGGAGGGAAGCTCTGTTCAGGGATCATAAACTGCACCAGGCTGGCAGCCAGTGGCTGCAGGACTGCTGCTGCTGTGGGAAAACTTAAAGGGCAATGGGAGGAGATGACTGGTACAAAGGATGAGACGTCTCTGCCTACAGGCTGCAGAGCAGCCAGGTTCAACAGGGACAAATCTTGGTGTAGTACTACGTGACGGGGTTAACTACAGCAACATTACGGGCCATATGGCAGTCATTTTTGATTGATAATAGGTGTTCATACATTTCATGCTGCCCTTCTGGAGACATGCCTAAAAGATGAGATGACAGGTCCCAGTGGAATAGAAATTTTGATTTCTGCCTCGTCATTCAGCCTACCTCTTTATTAAGAATGTGATCATATTCAGCACAAGTATACAAAATACCAGAGATGAAATAATTGGCTAAGTCCATAAAGTCACATTAATGGCTATGAGCATGGATCTAGATCACAGACTAACTGTATGTATTTGAAAGGATTTTCTTCCCTCTGCATTCAGATAGTGTGATATTTGTTCCTATTTTTTTTGGTGGTATTTAGAATGCCTTCTCTCATCTTTTTTGTATGTTTACCTTTGTTTTTAAACTAATATTACTGAAGCAGGTGATACATAATTTATGTAAAGAATGATCTTCGTTTAACACTTAGAGAAGCAAGTTACCAGCAATCACCACAAAGCTTTGCTTTTTGATAGGCCTTGCAAGCAGCATCTGTGCATTAAGCAGGCTTCTGTAGGTGTGCTGCTTCCAAAGTAAAGGAAATGACTAAAAAGGCAACCCCACCGACCTTTGTCTCTGGGTTATCTTTTGTAGCCTTTTCTCTCCCATCATTCAGTGTTTCAGTATGATTGTCTGAAACTGGATGGATCTGAGAGGCCAAAACCACCAGCAAGGTTACATGAAGAAAAAGTAGTTGTACTGCCTTCCTCAGCCTACACAGTGACTCATTAATAAGTTTTTTGAAGTCCTGGAAGCTCTATCAAGAAGTCTGTGAAGGAATCTTCAAAAAGAAAGCTATTAGAGATAACCACTGAGAGAATGTGCAAAGCAAGTACATGTTTGGCAGACTGGCAAAGCTATAGAACAGTTTCTTGCTAATTGCTCAGATAACATAAAGTTATTCAGAAAATTATACCATACTATAAAATAAAAAGCATGTTTTTCAACTGGAAAATAATTTCTGGAGGAAAAGAAGTCATTTTGGAAGCCATAACAGTTTCATAAAAAGAACATGTTCTATTTATGTCCTATGTTAAAGCAAGGTGGAAGGAGCAAAGACCAAGCTTTGAAACATACAAGAAGTACATGAGATTTCTGTATAGTTCTTAGGATGTTTTGTTGTATTGATTTTGATAGAATAAAGAGGCTTCAAAAATGTTTACAGGATGAACACTAAATAATCAAATAAGGTTCAAGTTTTAATTACAGAGGACTTGAAGGAACTCTTTAGTTCCATGACATAATATTACCATTACAAGTATTTTAAGCAAAGTTAAATATTATACAAAAGAAGGAACAAAAGACAAAATATTTGTAACATAACATAGTAATTAAGCCCTTTAATAATTCCTTATTCCCATTTCCTTCAAAAACAGAGAATATTTGAAGGAAAAATCCTTTGACTGACAGAATTTCATATGGTTTATGGAAAAGAGAAATGCATTCAGGCTTTGTCTACTTTATTGATGTTAGAGTCTTAAAGGCAGCGTGACAATAACAAATGCAAAATGTGTAGAAAAGAATAACCAATACTACGAAGAAAATATTGGCTTCTGGTTCTCAGTTTAACTTTTCAGTCTTACCTCCTGAAAATATAATCAGAATAGCATAGGTTCTTGCTAACTGCTCCTATACCTAGAAAAATCCATACCTCATTGTTACTGTGTAATTTTATTCATATTCATGTTCCTATTAGGGACACTACTGGCATATTAGATTACTAAGTCAGACTTGTGCTAAACAGTAAAGAAAAGCGCCCCACAACTGAGAACCAGTTCCATGTTGTAGTTTCTTCAGGACGAAAGTCACCAAGAGAGGTGTTGCTGCTGTCTGGATGGTTCTCTGTAGCTCAGAATGGACAGAGTTACTGTATAAAACAGTATGACAGAGGAATGAAGCTCCATGGTGCAGTTTAACATCTATGGGAAGGATGCTAGAATTCAGTTACTTCACCCCTTCCCTAGGCATTATTGACAAAACAAAATGCAATGAATAAAATAGACTACTTTGTCTTTATTTTCCCCGTTAATTATGATTTATTTATGATACAATAATTTTGGTCCATATATTTCCAATTTTAGGCTCTTTTGTTTACCATATATATTTTGAGAACTGCATCAGAAACATTTATGTTTGATTTGCTTAACTCCAGGTTTCCATCTTTAACCTCTAGTGGGTTTTGTAAACATTTCTATGTCGTACAGTGTTTTGTGCTTTTGTTGCTTTAGACAACAAAAAAATGTGTTAGGTTCTATGTGCTAGCCACCTACCCTTTTAGGATTAGCATGATTTTCCCTGAAGTTTTTGACCATAAAACTTGTTTTAAACACGTTGGGATGTGTGTAATTTACATAATCAACTCAGTGTACGAATTAGAAAAACCGCTATATTCAATATCCTAGAAAAACCATGCCAGGCTAACACAAGAATATCGAAAGCATCTGCTTCTCTAATTACAGACATAGGCCTTACCTTGCATTTTTCGGAAGTGTTACTGTGTCAAAGGGTTTTTCTATACCAAAGGTGAGTGACATTTTGATCTAGGAAGGTGAAAAATAAGATACCTCAACTAGTACTGCATAGAAAGATGTCTTTTACAAAGAAAACAAGACACCATACTTAATTCTTCCTCAAAGAATAATGTACAGTCCATATAAAGCTGCAGAATATAGTCATAAAGAAATAAGCCATATATGAATGTTTTTGGTGATGATATTTAGAAGAAATAGTTTAAAAATACCCTATTCAGAATTCTGTGATGATGGGTAGATGACATAATAAATGGTGAGGTTACCATTTCTCTCATTTCTCTAGGTTCCAAGCACCTATATACAGAACAATTTGGAAAAATCACCAATATTAATTTCTTTGTCAGCAAATTTTGGCCACATTATTACTATTTTTTTAAAATCAGACTTTTAAAAACATTGACTACAATAAAGACAATTTATCTAGGCATCAAATAATTTTTGCAGTTGTTTTCTGCTTCCTCACCAAGCTTTTTCAGTGTTCTCCAAAACTTGGGGTCAACACAGGATTCCAGTATAAGTTTCACCAAAGTCATGTCTAAGGAAAACCTCATCATAGTTTTAGGCATGAATCCCCAGATTATGCTCTGGGAAACACATAATTTGTTCTTGACTTAATATTTCACGTGGAATTCAGATGATGCGTAAAATTCAGCTGAAAAACAGAGACCTAGCAGAGTGCTGGTTTTGGTTTTACACTACGCTATGCCATTGCTATTTACCAAGTCATGCAATTTACTGCGCCTCTTTGCCTTTTTGATATTTAGTATTCTGGTCAATCTATGAATTGAGAAAAAAAATTTGTTGTTTAGTTGTGGATAATTTAAGGAAATCTCAGTAGAACTGGGCTGATCTAAAGGCAAAAGGGATACATATTGTTCACAGATGTCCTCAGACTGTAGTCAGTCCTACAGATAATAATGCATCAAGAGGTCATTGAATAGTTTGTGTTGGAAGAAAACTTAAAGATCATCTAATACCAATCCCCCTGACATGGGCAGGGATGTCACTCACTAGATGAGGTTGCCCAGAGCCACATCCAACCTGGCCACCAGGGAAGTGTCTCTGACTAAAGTATTTCTTCTAACATCCACTCTAAACCTTCCCTCTTTCCGTTTAGAACCACTGCCCCATGTCTTTTCACTATTGGCCTGTTTAAAAAGTACATCTCCTTCCTTTTTATAAGCCCCCTTAAGGTACTGGAAGGTCCAATGAGGTCTCCCCAGAGCCATCTTTTCTCCATGCTGAACAATCCCAGCTCTCTCAGCCTGCTTTTGTAGGAGGCGTTCTCCAGCCCCCTGGTCGTATTCGTGGCCCTCCTCTGGACCTGCTCCAGCAGATCCATGTGTTTCATGTGCTGAGAACCCCAGAGCTGGATGCAGCACTCCACATGGGGTCTCACAAGGACAGTGCAGAGGGGCAGAATCCCCTCCCTTGACATGCTGGCCACAATTCTTTTGATGCAGCCCAAGATAAGGGTGGCTTTCTGGGCTGTGAGCACACACTGTTGGCTCACGTCCAGCTTTTCATCCGCAAGAACCCCAAAACCTTCCCTACAGGGAGGGTCCCAGTGACTTCATTAATGCCTGGGACTGCCCCCAACCTGTCACTTTATGGTCATCTTTAAACAGTAAGAAAAAACAGGTGTTGTGTTCATCTGAGTCTTAATGAACATCCGTTTCTTAACAAATAAAAGTAGTGTTTTTACCATATTAACTCAAAAAGTTTGATGTGGGGTAGACCTAAAGACTGTTACTGGGATACCACTCTTTTCACCTTGAAGTCACTAGGTTTAACTCTTTTTTCCAGTGGATAAACGGAGTTTTCCTGTGGTTGAGTTTGTGTTTCGCTTCCAGGCCAGCAAAAATGTAATTTTCTGCACTCAACCAAGTATTTACGTTTCTCTTTCAGCAGACTGAATGGGGACAGGATCTGAGCCTGCCTGGGAGACCCCAACCTCACTGGTGGGATGAGGCAGTGGGGCTGTGTGTTTGTGGGGGAGTGTTGGGGCACCAGCAAACCTCCAGCCCTCCATCTGCAGCCATACCTGTTGCAATTTGCCCTTTTAGGGTAGAGAACGATACAAAGATATTTCTGATTTTTCTTCAACCCCTCCTCTGTCTCCTTCCTGAGTCTTATCCAGACTAGAGGGAGGGAGAGGAGGTAAATGCTCCTTGTCTGCCGGAACAGTCTCACACTACTTCCTTTCTACCACGCTGCACCTTTTTTTTATGACTGTGATACAAAGACATGAGACAGACGGTTTTTCTCTGCAAGGCTTTCTGTTTAATTAAAGGCCTATTGTGCCTGAGCTAACTCTGGGTTTTAAGGAGGGCTCTGTTTAAAATCAGGATAATAGGTTATTACAATTCTAGAGAAGAGCATTTGCAGAGAAATATTTTGCCCTGGTTAAAATTTTTGTGGAATACCACAAAATACAAAATAGATCCCTTAATCTCAGTGGATATCTTGAAAACTTATTACTAAAATATATATAAATGTGTAAGTAGTATTCATTTTCTGAATGTTGGCTTGTTGTAAAATTCTGTTTTCTTTTCATTTCATACTGTTGTAAATAAACTGAATCTGTACAGTAGGTTTTTGTCAGACTCCCAGAAAGACAATTTTATTTTATAGCACATCCTAGACTGACAGCCAGAAACTGTTCTGCACCACCTCAGTACAAACAAAATTAGCTTCTCACAATATTTTTGCAGATGTTAAAGGTCATTAATAGAATGAAACCAGATGACTAAAGCAATACATTTGGAATGATTGGGTTTTATTTTTCTCTCCAGCTTAAAGACACAGAGTCCTCTTTTCTTGACTACTTGGCTGCATTTCAAATGTTTTCTTTTTTTTTTTCCTATTTAATGGGTTTCAAAATTAAAAAAATTGAAAGTAGAGGGGATATGTATTTCTTGGCTTATGCAACCTCACTTGCGTGAAAGATTTGGGATTTTTTACAGAGATGAATATAATATTAACTGTTCAAACTACACATTCCTGGAACAACTGCCCAATCTCCTCATTTCGATCAAGGTCCCGCTCTTGTAATGATCAAAAGAAAGATGGATAGCAGATGCAAGAAAAATAATCTTCAAAATGCAACTCTATTGAGAAATAAAAGGGAAACTCCTCTTAAAAATGAAAACAGTCTTAGAGATTTTGAAGTGCATTGGTTAAGTGTGAGGCAATGTTGATAACAACTGAAATTTTTTTCATTCGTATTGAATGGCTATGTCATTGTGTGATTAGTTTTGTGTCTTATCTAGATGATAATGGAGAGTCTTATTTATCTTCTAATTTTAAAATTTTGTTGCTACATATTCAATTCTGCACCCATCAGTTTAAACTATACTAAGCTATTATGATGCTTCTGAAATAAAATGTAAATAATACTTAACTGCTTGTCAAGCAACAACAGTATATTAAATGCATTTAAACACATAGAGTATGTTGATTATATTGATTCTTCCAAAAATTTTCAATATGAATAAAAAAATTGCAAATCAGGCCCACCCTGAAGCTAAGATAGATGATAATTCCTGTATCCCTACTTTGGAACACCTTTAAAAGAGTTGTGCAAAGACAGAAGTGTGGCTTCTCAGTCTATGCAGGAATGGGTGTTATTAGGGCATGGGGAAATGAAAAGGCTAGAAGGTAATGTGAAGGAGTGATGTAGTGGGTTTCAATGGGAAAATGAAAAGAGTTGATGGGATAGAGGAGAAAGGTTGATTTAGAGGCCCAGAAATCCAGAGGGGGAAGAGGTAGAATCTGTCCTTTTGGTACGGATGCCTTAAGAAGCCTTTCCTGTCCTTAATAAAGCTAAGAAAATCTTTTCTTAAGCAGAATGTAGGCTACAAGATAGAGAGATCAGTGGTTTCTTATCTTGATTAATGCAAATTCTGGACAAAGACTCCAACTCTACATTCAGGCAACAAGATAAAACAGATTTTTGAGATACTGGAGAGAAGAAAACTGAGGCTTGAAACTAAGCATGAAAGAAGTATCAAGCACAAAATTATTTGTGAAGCTGAATGAGCAGCAAGATCATAAATATATTTGAAATAGGAGAAAAGGGGAAGGGCAGGCTGAGTTTTGGTGAAGTGAAGGAAGTAATTTCATTTTAATATAGTCTGTTTTAGATAGTGTTGGGATATTCAGTTTGAAAGCCTGGGGAGACAGCCAAGGAGGCTCCAGTGAATGACTAGAGACAGGATTTCGCAAAGAGAAATAAAACAGTAATTTGACATCAGAGGACTACAGAACTGGTAGTTGAGTCCTGTTACTAGTTAGGTTAGAAAGGCATGCTTCGAGGAGAGAAGGCCAAGAATAAAAAGCTTTGAAGATTCTTTAAAACTTTATTTTCTCATATTAAGGTATTTGAATGTACAAGAGGGAAACACCTAAGTTAATAAGCATAACCTAGTGAAACAGCAAAAGAAACAAATGAAAGAAAAAGCTGTGGGAATGCTTCGTTCACCTTCTGAAGAATAAATAGAACAATGTCCCATTTTTCTGTTGCAGCGGGTTGGTTTGCATTTTTACCTTTTGTGAGATAAGAATAATAAGAGAGGAATGCAAAGCAGGCTCCAAACTTAAAGAATAGGAAGAAGTTTATTAACATAACTAGAAGAAAAGGATTAATAAGAGTTAAAATACACCTTCAGAACACTTCTCTTCCCCCCATCCTCCCCCCTCTTTCCAGTTACAACATAAAGGCACAAACTTGAGATCATTTTAGTCAGTTTATCCACTCTGTAATAGTCTTTCATCAGTTCACTTAGGGAGAGGAGTCTCTTCTGCCCATGCTATGGGGCTTCTCCACAAGAAGGAGTCTTCTTGTGGCTTCCACGTCACAGCACAACAGCCGCCCGGGGTAGATTCTGCTGGCATTCCATGGTCCCTTCCCTCGGCTCACAGCTTTCCCCACAGCTGTTTTCAAGGGTTTAGTCTTAGCTAATGGGGTACTGTTTTAAGGATGAGCAGTTCAAGAGCACAGGTTCTTGTCATCTGCCTGTAGGGGCATCTGCATCTCGGGAACAGAGGTCTTCTTTTCCCCTGGGAGCAAGGGGTCTTCACTTCATCGCTTTCTCTGTTCAAGCTTTTCAGTGGATCACAGCCACT